>MU383108.1:0-221690 GCA_022495125.1 Xylaria acuta
AAAAAGCTTTAAATATTAAACTATTAATAATTATTATATATTATTTATAGAAAATTAGTTTATTTACACAAAAAAACTATATAATAAAAATTATAATATATTATTATAATTTTATTAATTTTAAATCTAACTAAATTAAATTAATTTTTATTTTATAATAAAACTTTAATTTTACGCGTTTATAAGCTATATAATTTATTTTATATAAGTAACTATTTAGCTTTAAGTTATTAAATGTTTTTAATATAATAATAAAACAAACTAATAACTATATTTTAAAAAAAAATATAAACGTTATATAATTATTTATAACAAAATATTAAGTTAGCTATAAACTTTATAGCTACTTAATTTAAAAAATAATATAATAGTAAATATTAATTTTTAAAAATTTTATTAAAAAATAAAGTTTTTTTTTAACTATATAATAGTTATTATTTGTTTAAAAAACTTTTTAAAAAATATTTATAGCAATATGCTAGCTTATAAACTATTAAATAAAAAGTCGGAAACCTAGCTTATAAATTAAACTTTTTATTTTATTATTATATATATTTTATTGTTTTTATAATATAATTACGCTTAATAAAAAATAATAAAAACCTTTTTTATCGAACTATATTTTTTCTAGGATTTATTAAAGCAAATTAAAGTTTTAATAGTAAAAATAAAAATAATAAAAATATATATATAAAATAAAGTATATTTTAAAATATTGCTTTAATTATAAAAAAATTAGTTTTAACTATTTTATTAAATAAAAAAAATAAAGTTATAAATATAATTATTAGTATATAAAATATTATTTTTAATATTTAAAAAACTTTATTAATAAATATTAAGCTTAATATAGTTTATAACTAAATATCGAAAAAAAAAAATTTTTAAGCTTAATTGTTAATATTAAACTAACTTTTATTTAATTTACTATTAAAGCTATTAATAAAAAATTTATAATTATTTTTAAACGTTATAAAAAACTTTATAAAACTTTACTTTTTAAATTTATATTATTTATAGTATAGCTATTATTTGCCCTTGTTTAAATAAAACGTAGCATTAAGTTTTTAAAAAAGCTTATAATAAATAAGTTTATAGTATAAAAATTTATAGCAAAAAAACTAGTAGCTAAAAAATAAATAGCTAAAAAACTAGCAGCAAAAAAACTTATAATAAAAAACCTAAAAATAATAGGCTTTTTATTAATAAAAAACAATTAATAAAAAATAAAAAAGTATTAAATTATTATATACTAGCTGCTAAAATTAGCAAAAAAATTTTTATACCCTAGTATTTTAATAAAAACCCTTAAAAGGTTATACGTTTAATAAAGCTATTGTTAGTAATACCTCGCTTTATAAAGCGAGCATTTAATAACAGCTAACCTATAAATAGCTTATATATATAAATATTACTAGCTTATTTAACAATATTTGTTTATATTCTTTTTTTTTAAATTTATATCTTCGTTTTTACTTTATAACCTATATTACACTTATTAGTTTTATTAAAATTATATATTATATAATATTTAAAGTTTAATTTTTTAATAAGTTGTTTATTTTATAGCTTTAATAATTAGTTAGCTATATTTTTAAGCAATAAAAGTTATATTAAAACATAAAAATTTTTAATAGCATGGTTAAAAAAAATTTAAACTTTTATTAAATAGCTTAAAATATAAACAATATATTAAATTTATTTTAGTTGCTTGTTATTATTAATAAAAAAATAAAGTTACATTAAAACTTAATTATATAAAAGTTAAAAAAAGTAATTAAAATGTTTAAGTGGTTAAAATGCTTATAAAATATATTATATAATATATAAGGAAAAAAATATTAGTAAATCCTAAAAAGAAATAGTCTGTTTATATATAAAAGTGGGTAGATCCTAACACTTCGATTCAAAATAACAGTATACTAAAGCAATTATACTATGGCTGAAAACAAGATGATTGGTATATCTTCTAACAGCCAAACCAAAAAGAATCTAGGTCTCTCATCAAGGGCAACAGCAACTCAAACCTGACCGGACACTTTAGTTGTTTGCTGCAGTGTTGATGCCTAGAGCACAAGTATTGATTCGTTCGAGGCCGTGGTGAGTCACAGCGGGGACTCTCGCGCTACATACCTCTTACCGCACCTGCGGCATGACTACTCACTCGTCCGCACTCATTGTGAGATTCCTTGGTATCTGCTCTCAGGGGCCAGGTCCTCTTCCGGATAGCCTGTTCGACGATGTTAGTCCGGGCGAATGCCTGGCCTAACTAAGATGCCTTACTATCTGGTACGGTAGGCAGTGTAAAGAACGTGTGGCAGAAAGCTAGCAGACCACTTGGCTTACCTACGGTAGGTATACAGTAAAAAGTGCTGAGACAACGAATCAACCCAAGGACATGCCCACATATGTATTTTGCCGTGCCCCCGGTCAGCTCTGTTTGTATAGCCTTGACATTGCAGGCCTGACTTAAGGCCCTTCTCATATCCCTCCCTGATCTGCCCATCTGTCGTCTTCGACGTTCATTTTTCGGATCCCCTTTTGGTAGCGCGGCCGTGGCCGCGTAATTTGCTCGAAATCGTCATCATGGCAACGGCTACCGAGCATGAGCACCAGGAGCCATGGCATCTTAGATCTAGCGTTCCCGTTCTATTTCCAACCCATGATGGCTTTGACCTTTCCATGTCGCAGCCTACATTCGATGCGCTTGTTCGAGACATCGTCCGTCCCGGAAACACGGCTCAGAATGATGCCACAGAAGAGCCGAAGGACAACACGGGGGATGATAGGAATGACGATATCACACTCGTCAGCACCACCACGCAAGAAATGCGTGACGCTTTGGCCCAACCCGGCCCCGTCGCAACGCCTGACACTCGAGCCGAAGATGCTACCGCTGTCGAGCCGGACCGCCCTGACGACCAACATCCCTTTATCCGGGGTTTGTTGTCCCATGATAGACCGAGATCCGTGTCGGAGGGAGACCTAGAAAACAAAATGCTCACGGAAAACGCCGATGCTGCCTACCGCTCTACCACATCGCCTATCGTTGATCTGTTCACCGAGCTAGAGGACGTCGTGTCAGGCCCTCGGCTTCTCGAGCTTCTCGACGCCGCTTGGGCTGAAGGTTCTCTCACCACACTTAAGATCATTTTCAACGCCCGCTCCATTCATCTGGGCAAGGCTTCCCGGGCCACGTTTTATCGCTGCGCTGGCTGGCTTGCCCAGCGCCATCCTCTCACACTAATCGCTAACCTCCGCTGGTTGAGTCGTCCTGTCATTCAGAAGAAAGCCGAAAGCCAAGCAGAGACGGACACCGATATGGTGATAGTAGACGTGAAACCTGAGGAGGATGCTGACGACGTGACCCGATTCGATGTTGAACACGGCGCGTCCCACGGATATTGGAAGGACCTCCTGAACATACTTGTTCTTAGTGTTAGAAGACATCTCGGCGTCCTTGCCCACCCAAAGTATATCCTGAACGTCGAAAAACAGAAAAAGGACTTCGGCTATACCGTGAGCCAGGAAGAAGCTAAGGCTCGGCGTCATAGCACACGCGACAAACGAAACAACGAAGCAGTCGCACTCTTTAACTCCGATTCGGTTTACCGAGGACTTTATATAACCGTCGCTCGTCTGTTTGCCGAGCAGCTAAAGATAGACTTGTCTCTTCTGAAGAGTGAGGACCAAAGGGTGAAGAAGAATATCTCTCTCTGCGCCAAGTGGGCTCCATCTCACGATCGATTCCACGACAAGCATACCTTCATCGTCTCCAGTATCGCCGAGATGCTGCATCCCGCGGCAGAAGCAGCCTCCAGTCATGACTCCATGGATCGAGAGCTCTATCTTCGCCATTCCCGAGAGCTTTACCGTAGAGACATATCGGCATTACGTGCCCATCTCGATGTTGTGGAGCGGAAGCTCTCTGCCAAGACCTATGACAAGATCCAATACGACCGCGTGCCGTCCGTGGCTATGAACAACTATTCCAAGATCTTCGCTGAAAAGGACACGCAGCGCTTTGAGCAATACCTCAACGGCGTGGCTGAGGGCAAGATGCGCATCAGCGGTGCCACGCTGATGCCATCTACACTAATCAAACAAGCGCGAGATAGTCTCTATAGCCACAGCAGAGGTCCCGAGACTGCTGTTGGGGCTAAGATGAAAGAGATTGCTTTCAAGGTCGCTGACGGGCAGTGGAAGACGCTCGTGCAGCGGGTCAAAGACTCGGGCACTCTCGAGTCCAGCATCGCGGTATGTGACGTCTCTGGTTCCATGAGTCATCCTGTATTTCGTGATGGCACATGCCCCATGGACAGCGCTATAGGACTATCGCTTCTGCTGGCCGAGGTCACAGCACCTCCTTTCGGTGGTCACTTTATCACCTTTTCTGCAAACCCCACGGTGGAGAGCGTTGACCTGTCCAAGTCGTTGCACGACAAGGTAGCCAGTATGTACCAATCTAAGTGGTGTATGAATACCAACTTCGTAGCTGTCTTCGAGGACCTCATCCTCCCGATGGCAGCTCGTAACAGGCTCGAGAGAGAGGACATGGTTAAACGCGTTTTCGTCTTCTCCGACATGCAATTCGACCAGGCCGAGCATTCGAGTTATCAATTCAGTGACAAGTTCAGCTCCTCTTTCGAGCGCATTAAGAGTCAATATGCAGACGCGGGCTACGAGATACCCGAGCTCATCTTCTGGAACCTCGCTGGTGGACGCGCCGGCTACGACCAAGGAACGGGCGGCGACCCGACGGCCCCCAAGCCCGTCACAGCCGAAGAGGCTGGCACGACCATTGTCAGTGGCTATTCGCAGGCGATGCTCAAGGTGTTCCTCGGCAATGGGGCCTTCGACGATCCGGACAATGAGGATGAGGAGGGAAACCTGAAGACAACGGAGGAGGGTGACGCCGTTGTTGTGGAGTCTGAGGCTCCGGCTAAGAAGCGAAAAATTGACCCGGTAGGCACTGTCAGGAAAGCCATCGGTCACAAGGCATACGATCCCCTCGTTGTTGTAGATTAGCTAGAACAGGATAGGCGTCATGGTGGCAATGTGACTCGTTGATAATGAGTTTATAGCACCACTCTAGATATGACTGATGAACAAGCGCAATAGCCCCGGGTGCGAAAGGGGCTTGGGGTGCCGTTCTTGGAGCTATATGTAATTGTATTAGTCTAATGATTCCCAATAGTCGATCAAAAAATAACATAGTACTTTCCCGATATGAACGACGTGAAACCGAATGGCTTGTCGCCGACACTGTAATCTCCCTTAACCATCTCCCAACACAGCACTCAGGACCGAGATACTCGCTTGTAGATGGAGAGGCGGGACGGAGCGTTCTAAAACTACCAGAGGTAGAACCTGGTTGACTATGACAATCCTCCGACTACAAGATCACGAGGTAATCTCTATTGAAATCTTGGCTCTTAGGCAAATATTATGATCATATCTATTTGAGTTACTGAATGACGCTCGAGGCGAAACACCCCACTACAGCAAAAGACAAGGCTTCGCGAGATTTCGCGGCATCTACCTCTCATCCCTTCGATGTTCGACACGAAATGATAAAAACCCGCTATCGGTGTAAGTATATACAATTACTACCTAGGTAGATATTCAACCAAACCACCCCTAAACTGCGGAATGCAGATTATAAGGATTAGAATAGGGAGTATTAGGATAAGATTTAGGATAAGAGTCGGAATAAGAGGAATTAGGATAGGAAAAACAACCAGCCCAGAGAGCAAGATCCAGACAACTTAAAGACTCAGGACATCGCTGCTTCTATTTTACTCTATAAGTAATTTGTAGATTTCTGACGAATAGTGAGGAAAGCCATAGTATTTTCTCTATCGCCTAGCTCATACCTAGATATATCCACCATACGAGTCACTGGCGAATGGTTCATTGGTTTTTATTCGCTCGCAGTCCACGGGAGCTGGCGTTGAGACATTCCGTTAGCCGAGCCCCTGGAATGAGGGGGAAGTCTCGGGCTATTTGTATTATTCTTATTTAGTGTATATTTCACATCAGCTGTGTACCTAAGTAGGCAGTTGGGAGCCTGGTGCTTGTTCGTACTGATCCATGCATGTAGTTTGACGACGACTATACAACATTGTTCATTCGGCAGAGCCTGATTTTCATCTTAGAAGTAGGTGTCCCGTGGATAGTGCTCATTCCCTGCGCACGCTGCCCTCACGACTAGGGTCGTGCGGCCTGGTTTCGGACAGGCCGGTTTGTCGCTGCATGTCCGTTGTGACTCGAAGAGTACCGACTGAGCGCCGGAGAAAAGCACAACGAAGTAGACCTTGGTCTCTTTGTTCTACATGATCCTTGGCTGCCAGCGTTATCCGTTAAGATTGCTAAGCCGGATGAGACGACGACATATATTATATTGAAGCCGTTAGTGTTTGTACTGTAGATGGAGCGTATTGACGCCGTACTGTACGTCTCGTGCCGTCTGCACGCGCCGAGGGTTTCTATAAGCCCAGAGGATCGCATAACCACGGCCTGACTTGCATGACCGGACGGTGGACGTATTCTGTAAGACCGAATCTCACACTCCGTAATAGCCCTTTATGGACCTGGACGGGGTCTCGACGTGCATGATTCCGCACTATTGTTAGGAATAGACATATGGTCCATTTGTAACATGACGCTGATATAAAAATGGCCATATGACAGGGCCAATGGCCTATCTTATTTGGTTGATGTTGGGCCGTCTCAATCGTCGATTATGGATTCGCCTAATGATTGACCGAGCTGAACAAGGGTCTTTTCGTATACTTGTCCGACATTCATCTGTAGTTCTTCGTCTTCGTCGTCATCTTCGTCTTCTTCATATTCTCCTAGCTCGTCCTCTCCTTCGATCATACCATTGCTATCCATTCCACTACCGTCTACCCCGATGGCGTTCGAATCGGGAGGATGAGAAGGCGATAGAAGAGCTCCTCCCACAGCGGCTACGTTTCGGGTTTTGGTAGTAGATACGGCGCCGCTGGGCTGGCCCTCGTCTGACTCGTCATCATCGTCCTCAAATGCCCAATGAAATTGTTCCTTCTCATCGTCCTTCGGGTTCTTAGCCGCTGTTGAATTCAAGCTAGTGTCAGCTGGTGCAATGCTACTGAGATCCATACTGGAGTCTCTCTCGTCTTCGACCTTGACGCGCTTGGCTTGTATCGGAATGTCAGTCATGACGGCACCCCCTGTAATCTCTTCCGCCTGTCGTTTGGGTGGAGTCGTGGATTCCTCATCGACGGAACTGAAGTCAAGATCGGGATCATCATCGTCCATCTCCTCGGCCTTCACCGTTTCAATTCCCCGGAACTCATGTGACATGGAATTTGGAGCTTCGACAGAAGCACTCCGGGCTTCAGTCCTCGCACGTGCGGGGCGCTGTATGACGGCCTCATCTTCGGCATGATCAACCACGTCTAGCTCGCCACTCATCACCATGGCGACTAGCACACGCGTTTCGTCAGCTAAGCTTTTGCAGCGCACCATATCTGTCCGTGAGAACCTCGACTTAATGCTGGTGTCGAGGGTCGAGGTGAAACTGGGCAACGGATCCTTTGTCTTCACATCGTATCCGATAAGCAGACTCGCGAAACAGTGGTCCATCTTCCGAAGGAGGGCAAAAGTCGGTCGGGGCGCAGGCGGGAACGAAGGGAGATAGGTATTGAAGGCGAGCGCAACGTTGAGGAGGTAGGGGACCTGGAGGCTGGCTGTAACACATATCAGTCCCACGTCAGAAGCGGAAACTCGATGGAGGAACGGATGAATGGAATGTGAACTTACGGGTGCCGGAAAACCACAGAACATCTACGACTTCTTCGAGATCGCGGCATACCTCGTCCATGGTCTCGTAGCCGGTGGCCTCGTCGGCGGGATCCGGAATGCCGAATTTCTTGACATAACGGCGCGAGATGTGCAGGAGTCTTCGCTCAACATAGTCGCGGGCATAGTCCTCCTTTTTCGACCCCGGGACTAGCGGGCGGGAACGCGGATGCGGCAGACGAGCGGCAACGCGACTTGATGCGGTGCTCGGTGTGGGCGACGGGAGGGCGGATCGCGACGGGAGAAAACCACCAGGACCGGGCCGGGTGGTTCGGGGCGACTCAGCAGCCATTGCGAGTGTGGTATAGATATACTAGGTAGGTAGTTCAAAAAGGCGGATAGTTGGCGCAAACCACAAGTCTTAGACTGACGAGAGCCGAGGTTGCAACAGCATGCATGCCTGCCTGCATGTCCATAGGCATGAAGTAGGTACCTGGTTAAATGAGCGGACGGACATAAACATACCACACCGGCACACGCCGTGCTGCCGTGCTGGAGGCAGGTACCTACTTGGGCATGTGACGCCATCGAATGGCACGATAGGGCTGACCTACCTCTTACCTACTTATGTAGGTACAGTGGCTGTCAGTGCCCATTGGAAGGTACATGCCTAATGTCATGACGCACGTACTAAGTATATAGTATGTAATCCCACTGGTGCAGGTCTGGCGCTTATCGATTGAAAAATAGCTAGCCTGTACGGGACTAGATTAGTAGTAATACCCACTCTTTCTTTCTGGTTCGTCGACCTCTGTCTGTCAATCAATCCACCAACTAAGCCTTTGCCTATCAAGATTCCTGTTCTATACGTACAAGCATCATCGCAAAAGGCACAACCGCCATATCGAGGATATTCTTTAGCTACTCTTCTTTTGTAGCGGGATAGACCAGCAAGGCAAAATGGCGCCTAAGAGAATCACCGTCCAGCCCGGGTCCCGCGCTGCTGCTCCCAAGGGCGTCATTGCCTCGACCTACAACACCCTCACATCTCCTGAAAATGCGTCAGTCGTCAAGAGCGTGGCCGTCTTCAGCGTATGTCATTTCCCCCTCGCTCTGCTACTTCCGCCATTTTGGTTGCTGACCTTTGATTTTCAGGCTGCCGTCGCCTTCTTCGCCAGCCCCTGGAGCGAGTACCTGCTGCCCCCGTAAGCCTGACATCTCTGCCTACCTCGAAAACGGCCGCGGCCACAGCCTTTTTGACCGCGCGGCTAATTTATATTTTTAGAGTATAAATGAAAAAGGAAAAAAAAAAGGGGGGGATCCGAAGCTATTCAGTCGACATGCCGTTGAGACGCAAAAAAGGAGAACGGAGGACGCCGAATTTGTACGATACGATTGTGGATTAGACATGTATCATAGTTTGGAAGGGCGGGAGTCATTCGAGATCTAACAGGATGATGGATCTCGTGAAATGCGAATCCCATATCAACGTATACACAACTGACGCGGGCCCTGGCTGGGGAGTGGCATGATGAGCAATCCCTGTACTCTCTTCAAGTCAATCAAAAGAAGACAAACTATTAATGTTCCAGTTATCTTTCGCTTTCATTGTTCTGATGAGCCTAATAGTGAATCTGATTGCAATGTCGAGAAATCCACTGGGATCTTGAATAGACCAACAAAAAGTATCATAACAGCGACTATTCCAAGTTTATGAATCCAAACAGCCAACCTCATCTTCAGTATTTGCGTGTACAGAAAGCGTAAAGCTCCTACAGATTTTGCGAGTGCATTGTATTTGACGACGTGCTTATGCTACATCTTGCGGCTCAAGTCTTCTTGCAAGTTCGATCATCGGGAACCGTTTCTTTAGTTCTGTCTAACACAGCAATAATCTCCACTCTCGTTAGAATTCCCAAGTGTACACAACATATTCATCGTTATTATCACCTGGATGCTGGCCCTTGAAATCATTGGATTAGTAGGTGGGCTTAACAGAGATACTCCTATCATATAGAATCCCAAACAGCGACAGACTAGACGTAGCCTAAGTCCTCCTTGCTTACGAGTTGACAGCAGTGGTGCTACAGGCAAGTCGCGTTTGATTACAGCCCCCTTGCCGCACCTTGAAGCCTAGTCGTGATCCAGATAGAAGTGCTCTGTTATTAGAGCCCCGATAATCCTTCAGCTATCCATGGTAGAGCCACTCCCAGAGTTAAATCGCGCCAAGAAGATCCGGCGGTTGTAAACAACAACGACAACGGGGTAAAAGGCCTGTTGGGATCGCTACGGAATAGCCCAAGAGACAAAAAGAGTGTACTGGTCATAACAATAAAAGATAGCTACTAACTAACTTCAACTTGTGAGGGCATAGGAGGCACAACACACAAGGTTCATTTTTGTGAGTTAGGATATATGTTCTTTTGTCAGCAAGTATAAACCCTCGCAATTGCGAACTTGTCATTTCACTGATTGCCTGTTTAGATTGAGCATGAAGTTAAATGGCGCCGCAATTAAGATACAGACAAGTGTCCCTTAACTCCCAATCATATAAGGAAGACATGTTCTTATGGAGGTGATTGTATATCTCACACATGACCCTTCTATTTTCGTCACCATATAGAGACCGTACTTCCACGTTTGGATTTTTAGAATTTTTAGGAGTTGAATTTTTTTGTTACTTCAATTCTTATCTGACTCAACATGCTGTCGGTTTGACTACCTATATCTTTCTGCCTCTCCTCCGCTCCAACAAGACTCGATCTGAGTCCAGATTGGCCCGGTCTCTGTCACGATTTTGCCTTTCACTCGACAGTCCACCTTTTTTCAACCCCGCATAAAGCCTCGTTGCCACTTGCCAAATAAAATTCAAGATATCTTCTTAGCTTTTCTCTCCTGATATCTGTTTCTTAACTATTTTGCGTGTAGCCGCCCGCCCAACCAAGTCTGCTACTTTCGCGAAACGGGGGCAAACAAGTTTTTCGAGTGCGCGTGACGAGTTCGGTGATTTCAAAGCTTCGTGTGGTTCGTCGTTCCTCCCCCGTATTTTCGTGTTTTCTTTTCATCGGGTTGGCCCCTCTCTCCCTCTAAGTTGCTCTGCCGAGGCGGAAAGTGGCCCAGTGTCCGCCCACTTTCTTCCATCGTCCACCAAGATGACCTTCTATCTCTCTCGCCCTCTTCCACAAACACCCCTTTGCTGGTCGGCGCTGGTAGTGATACAAAGAGGGAATAAAAAATCGATGTCCAAAATGATGATTAGATCCGAAAATTCCCAACTCAAGAATTTGATGGGCGCCCGGCCGAGGTTATGTCTGCCAAAGAAAAGAGCAAATCGTTGTGTGCGTAACAGGAGTTCTAGCCGTGGTTGATCATATGCGCCGTGAGTCGTGCTGGAAGATGAAACAAGGGAAGAAGTTGATAAATAAGAAATTAGGAGAGGCATCGGATCCGTGCGTTGTCGGCCTAGTCAATGAAGGCAAGCATGGATAGTTGCCCCGCGACCCAGACATCAAAATGCTTGCGTGGCGCTGTAATGATAGAAGAGACGGATGCGATGTCATGCGAATGGTGAAACCAAAAAGAGGGGTGAATGTTGGTCATGTGAAATTCAAAGATGCATATAAAAGATGCAGTTACTAGAACGTGCTTGAAGGTAGCACTCAAAGATCGCTTGTAGCGCAAGTTCATGCCTTCAACGGAGCGTCATCACGAAGAATGAGAGGACGCCGTCATGACGGACCGAACGCTAACCAGACGTGTGTTCGGTTTAGAGTCAATTCGCCACAACCCAGGCGCAACCGCATTTAAGCGACGGGCGGGATGGCAGCGGGAGCGGGAATTTCGGTGTCGGTGGGAATCTCATTACCAGCAGGGGCGGCAGCGGCGGCCTTTTGAGGGCAGTCCCTGGAGATATGGCCAGCCTCTCCGCACTGGTAGCAGGTCTTACCGGCCGTGTTTAGAGGACCACCGTTAGGGGCGGTGCAGTCGCGTGAGATGTGGCCAAGCTTGCCACAAGCGTAGCACTTCATTGCCTGAGCCTGGCAGTCCCGGGCAAAGTGGTTAGGACCGCCGCACTTGTAGCAGGTAGGCTGGCGAGGGCCACCGGCGAAACCACCGCGTCCATAGCCACCAAATCCGCCACGGCCAACGGGGGCACCACGGCCCATACTAACACCGGCGGGATTGGGGCACGCCCGGGCGAGATGACCGGGTTGTCCGCAGTTGTAGCAGCGACCATTGCCGCCACCGGTACCGCTCAGACGGAGAGTAGGACAATCGGCCTGAACATGACCCAGTCCCTGGCAGTGGTAGCACTGCTTAGCCTCCGTCGTTCGAGGAAGGGGGCATTGGTTGGATTCATGGCCTTTTCACCCAAGGGAGACCTGTCAGTCACACGAGCGCTATCGCATACCATATAAGAGCAGGGGCTTACCAGGCTGCTTGCAGTTGTAGCAGAGGCGCTCAGCGGAGGAGCAAACCTCGGCGTAGTGGCCAACGTTGCCACACTTGTAGCATGCTCTGCGTGATAGGGAAGACATGGCGACGGGTCTGTGAATCTGTAAAGTTACATTATTAGCACGACATCTCATGTAAGCCCCGTCTCCCTTAACCGATGGCCCAATGACTCGTTTGCAGCGATATGGTCCAGGTAGTGGCAATGGTCCAAACGGCGTTCCTTAGCTGACAGAGGCTTGGCCGTGGGCGCAAACGCGGTGAGCGGCATCGTGCCCGCAATGTTGGGGTTTTCCTGGGGTAACTCCAGCGGTAACTTAAGATGTACGAACCCAAGCCATCGGATGCATCAGATGCGCACAGGGGGGAATTATGCTGCCGTAGTCACGATCCATCGCGATGCGCTGAGAGTCGATAAGGAGTTTGCAAAGTACGTGTAAACCAACTGCAGGGTAAATTTACCTGACGCACAAGTCCGATAGCGTTACGTATAATCGTATTAGCCGGCAAGCAGGCGTCTGCTGACGTATGTAGGGAGTCATATGTGGGTGCAGGGAACGTCTCAGATTTTCCATCTACTGATTTCCGTGTACCGCATCCCCCCCGGTTTAATCTTGGGGTTTCGCTCCCCGATACAAGAGGAAATTCTGTGGTAGACCTGAGAGCAACTGTCTCGCGAGGTCGCGAGCAGCAGCCCGACCATATCATGTTGTCACCCTTGCTTGGGGAACCGCACGTCAAACATGCGTTGATGGCGCGCATGCACTGCATACTTTTCCTGTATGCTACCTATGCAAGCAACAGGCACCATCCTGCTGCAAACCCGGGCAACCGGAATGTTTGGATCTTGCGGTTAACCAATAAGAGGTTCATCTCGTACACCATGCGACCAGGCCGGCGGTGGTTGATTGCTTCGGGCTGCCATAATAGAAAGCGGGCGCGCAATCACCACAGTTCAGGCCGTTAGGCCCACTGCTGCTTGGAATGCAAATACCAGCAGGGCCATGGACAGGTCGTTTCCAGCGAATGGCCGGGTGATGTGGTCGTGTCGCAAACACAAAGAGAAGCGACTGAAGCAAGTGGTTGTGATTTTACGCGCTATTATGCATCGCCGCGCTCGGATCCAGAAGGAGACGGCCGTCGGATTCGAAAAGCAATGGGGCCGCCCGGGGGAGACCGTGGTTTGTGTAATGTCGCACGACAAGAGGGTGGAAGGCCGATATTAACCATTACTTGGTCGATTTCTGCGCTGCCATGTACCGTATTCGCCGTCGTAGTGTGCTGTATTTTGCGCCGTGCCACACTACATCGCTGCAGTCGGGCGCAAAGGGAACCCCAGGGCTGGGGGAGGGTTGGATGGCTGGAGGATCGGGTGACAGACACACAGTGACTCGACTTACCTATTCAAACTTTGCGACGACAAGGTCCGGTCCTTGCAACGGTTTCCTACGTCAGCTTCTTCTGCTTCGTCTTCTACTGTCCGATCCAACGGCAACCTTCGTCTCTTCAGCTTCCAAGCGACTCTCGTCTTCTCCCGAACACGACAACCTCGGATGTATCGAGTAGATAATGATGCGGAAAGTGTGGAGAGGGAGAAAAAAAGAAAAGAGGGAAAAAAGGATGCCAGTGGAAATGGGCCCCGGCGTGTGGAAAGAGGACTGCTGCTACTGCTGCTGTGCTTTGCGTGACTGGGCTGGACCGGGAAGTTGAAACTGGAAATAGTGGAGGACGAGGGCGCACTACGGGCCAACTAGCCTAGCCTAGCCCTTACCCAGTGCACTAGGTAGGTATAAGTGAAGGAAGGATTGGAGCGAGGAGGGAGAGGGATGGATAGGGAGATGGGATGGAGGGGGTGCTTGGCGAGGGGGAATGGGGGGTATAGGAAATTGGAAACTCGAATCGCACTGGCTACCCGCGGATCAACCTGGACGACTTCCCTGACTTACTACTTCCTTTTCAGCTCTGCCTCTTATGACTTGATTCGGTGGAAGCGAACCGAAAACGACGACGATGTGACCACGACCCGCAACGGCAACAATGCCTTGTTCGACAAGACGAGATACGACAAAACGGGACAGAGCAAGACAAGACAATATAAGAAATAAACCAAATACTTAGGCATCGCTGGAACGCGTAATTAGATGTGGCCTACGAATCCCGGAATCGTGTATAAAAGCTATTTAAACAAGTGGCGGACAATAGTGTACGACTATTCTAGTCTGTCCTACAAACCCACGCGCATGTAGTAGTATATTGGATACCTATATTCTCTAGAGACAATATAGGTTCCCGTAGGCAGCTGGACAGATGTCTCGGTATACCCTCTCCCTTCCGAACGACGGGAGCTGCATACATTGCTACCTATGTAAGTAGGTAAGTTGAGTAGATGGTGCGCCTCTTCGGGTGTCTCATCCCTGCGCAATGAGCAACCTACCTGGGTCAGTCGAGCTACTCGACGTGAATCATGAATCAATCCACACACCCTTCTTCGAATAGTACAGTACAGAGATGGTGCACTAATCGGACAGGTGGTTTACCGGTGGCAGCCAGGTCCAATCTACGAACTTCGATGATGAGACACGACGACGCGGGCAGAACACCAGCATAATAGGATTCAAGGTCAGCCAGCGACATCAATAATGTGCAGCTGTCACCCGACACACCTTCAGCCCAAGACGCCCAATACCGAAACCCTCCCTAACCTTACAGCCAACCAAGCTGGCGGTACTTAACCCCGAAAGCGTCCTGCAGATGCACAGACGCTCGGCTATGGGAAAAGCGGGAGGGATGTCGCATCCTGTCATTTCGGGTGTCCAATCACATGGCTATCGCAAACACTCAGCAGCCAACAACTGTAAATAACCACCCCCGCCCCCTCCACAAGCTTGGAATAGGAATGCTATACCCCCGTCTTGCGCCGACTGTCCCGTGCAAGACATCAAGCGTCCACATGTAGTCTGATCATTACCTATACCTATGCTATTCGGGCACGTACGCATCCGCACCTAACCTGAGTCTGTTCGGCCCGTCTGGGACGTGTAGATTCCGACCGACTTGATCCATGTCTGGGCTACCAGCAGTATGCGATTCAGGATACACACCTAGGCACGTAGCCTAGGGTAGGGTGCCAGTTTAGTCAACAGATTATCATTTAGCCAAGAATCATCGTGATAGGAAAGGCTGACTTACGCATAGGTAGCAGACAATACTTATATGAACAAAACTATACAGTGAAAACCCCACGCTTATTCATGCTTCTACATAGAAGGCCTGGTAGTTGAATTTCGTAATTCACGTCTTTGGTAGCCATGATCCCCTGATAGCATTGTAACAATGCCTTCTAACACCAGTGCTTGGGTAGCAGAACACTCCGCTCTACTCTACAGATTCTCAGGTGTATCCGTATACGCCACGACCTCGAACCTACATGACTTAAATTCAGGGTGGTAAGGTATTTTACATAACGTGTTTCTCGCCCATCGGGTCCCCCGCCCCGACCGTGTGGCCTTCATGGCCGCACAATTTGGGCATGAAATCAATTTACACTATGAGCCCGTTTCCCGACCGCCCGGCTACTATGGGCCTAGCAACTTCGATTACAGTTGGGTGAGATAGTGGTAGTGGTGGCACATCTGTCGTATTCGAAATGACCGGTGTGCCCGCCGTAGACGTTGTTTGAGAATAAATGGAAGATGGTGGCGGCGCAATAGATCTAGGGCGTGCATCGACGACATAGTCAATACCGTCATCTGAGGCGTAGGATGGTGGTCGGCGTTGTGCGGCACGAGGGCCGTTTCCTGCATCGCCATCCCCGTTTGAGGATGGAGCTGACGCTGGCAACGAAGGCGGTGGTGATTGGGCACGTTGCCAGTAGATGCGGTTAGGGTCCACACGCTGTTCTCTCTCAAGGCGATAAGCATACGAAGTTATAGGGGGAAAGCAACGTTTCAGTGGACGACGGGACCGAAGGACTTACCACACTCTCGCGCCATAGCCCATACGCCGGAGGCTTCAGCTTCGCGGCCTCACTCTCAATCCCAGCAGCCTCCTCATCCCGTGCTAGTACAACACGGATTGGCTGTGTTGGAATTGCGTATCCGGGGTGTCCGTACTTGTTTGCCTCAACATCGTTTCCTGAGCCACCTTGTCGGCTTCGCGGTCGCACAAGAAGCATGCATAGCAGAATGAGCCCATGACAGAAAAATACAGTCGTCAAGAGGATGAGGAGGATCAGCAGTATACTGAACTCGCTCGTGTTGATATTCTTGGTTATCGAAAGGGAGAGGTCTGTATTAAATGGTTAGTGAATGCACCTCTCGACAACTACAACGCGAACACGACGTACATATTGTAAGCATCGATATCAGAAAAATGCCCGATACGAAACAGCGCAGAATAAGCAATCGTGCCCGCCGCGACTTAACCCACGGGAAGCAGAAAAGAAATCTTTTCGGTGGTTCTTTTTGTTGACGTCTCCGTGAGCTGCCTGAATTATCTCGCTGCTGACGCCTCCCGTTCTCTGCAAGGTCAGTCAGGTGTAATTCTGCCAGACCCGACCCGTTGAACGTCGAGCGGCGCACGTTTCGTTCGGATCCTCTTCCGTTTGTCCGGGCCGCGCGTGGCTGAGTCAGAATCGGAAAACGCTCCGTTCGAGTACGAGCTCTCGATAGTTGTGAGGGAGTCTCGCTATCATGTGTTCCATTTCTGAGTGACGGCGGATTCGATATATCTTGTATTCTGGACCTTGCCAGGCTTGAAAGGCCATTTGGGGTTGGGGATTTGGGACCATCGTCTTCGAATTCGCCTTCATTAGGAGGCGCCCGCGCCCGCGCCCGCGCCCCCAAGTTTGGCCGCCTCGCGAATAATCTAGGTATTGTCAGACGGCCGTTGCTGAATAGCCTCGAGCCACTCTGCGTTTCTCCGTCCACACCTGGTGGTCTTTGTCGCTCGAGTTGGGCCTGCCCCCTCCCCGGCACACTCGCTCTAACAAAGTTCATATCGGCTGCGCCTGATGATATACTACTATCGTCGTGGTTGGTAGAGCATATATCTCTTATTACAATTGTTTCATATTCTGAGTTCCAGGATCACTATAAGGATAGGTGTAAACCAGCTGCGAAGATGCCAAAGAAAGGAAGCTGATCTCCACAATCGGGGGCGAAGTATAATTTCAGGTAAATAAAATCATTTGTCGGTTGATGGTGATTAGGGATGCGTCACGTTGTGGCAGATCGCGTCTTTGCAGGTTTCGCACTGGACAATTTCTTAACGAATGGAGAGGAGCTTGGGTCTCAAGCGTGGCCGCAGGCCTAGAATCGGATTGCTGGGGGAGACAGCGGAAGCATGAGCTATTCAGTAAAACTCAGTAAATAACGTGCGGTCCATGCTCCCAGAGCACGAGAAAACGAGGGCAAGAATGGAAATAGTAGAACAACGTCTTGATGCTTGCGATGAGAAAAAGAAAGGCGGCGGCTACTCCAGAAGCACCACGATCTACGAGGTTTCCGGAAACGGGGAGAAACGCCAAGGGGCAGCGTGAGTTATGTGTAAGAGAAATATGGAACGAGAAATCAAGGACAGGACTAAACGTCACGGGTGTTCGCGCCGACGACATGGTCCTCGTTTTCAATGCATATAAGTACACCACTAGACTCTGGTCGGCTGCACCCCTGGCTGTCCCTAGTGAGCGGGATCATCTGTCTGGTCTCAATTGCCACAATAGCTCTGACAATAGCGTAGCTTAATGGCGCCGAAGAAACAAGTAGGAACCTGCAATAAGGAGGTGGTGCATGTGTCGAGTGGGGTCGATGGTTCCCAACGCAGGTACAAAGTAGAAACACGGGTTGTATCCACAGAGGCCAGATACGATCAGATACATAGGTTACAGGTTGGCTACCTAAGTACAGTTACTCTACGTGCAGTGGTATTAGGCGCGGAGGTTACATGGTTACATGGTGTGTTTGAGCAGGAATGCGAAGCGTCAGGGACGCGGTGCAGGTGGAACTTAGGGGTGTTTTTGGTTGGTCAGTGGCGGGTCGATTGTTTCGGAATCGAATCGTAGCTGGCCAATCGTAATCGGCCATCTACTATTACGAATCCCTTGTTATATCACTCCACGATTCACATATCACTCCTGAGGCATACCTACTAACCTACCTCGTGTATAAGTTGAAGTGGGAAAGTGCTAAAACGCAAAAGGCTGTTGGTCTAAAGATATATACGGTGCATGGGTATTCGCTTCTGTCGAAGCCCGCGAACGAATGCAACTCGACTTTCCTGCACGCCTGCACGCGCGGCACTTCCCATAGGGGTGCAGTCCAAGAAGCGGCGACGGCGGCAGCACGCCACGGGCCAATGGCCTATCGCGAGTTACGGTTCATCATATTCCCGTGGCGTGGGGCACGTATGAGTTGCCCACTAGATAGAAAGAAGTCTATAGATTTGGTCGGGACCCTCGGCGAGTCAGAGAGAGCAAAGTCGTTCGCCCTTGGAAAAACTTGTTACCTTTCGCACATTGACATTGGTGAGCTATTCGATATAGGACTGAGGGTATCTACCATGCTCTCGAGAATCGTCGTGGGTGGATGACTATGCCAAAACCGGTCCCACATGTCCCTACACGTCACGAAATTGGGTACACGCCCTGGAACCTCAACGTCTACGGTCCCGTTCTCTGATCTTACATGGAGAGGCATGTCAATGGGCCATAGGCTAGGTGCATTCGTTTCTCGGCCGATAAAGGTGTCCAGCCTCGGTATTTTCGAGTCAGGACAGCTGGCCCTCGCTAGAGCCACAGCGCCATGCTTATCAGCTTCGACGAACATAGCTCGAACGCATCGTTCAAGATGTACGGGTCATGGTTATCCCATATGGAGCCTACTAGCCTATACGAGACATGCCCGAGCACAGATGCGACGCCGATATTAAGTATAGGACTATCGACTGGATGAAATGGCCGCAGTAGAGGTTTTGGGGATCTATTCAGGAGCAACGAGCCTGACTATCCACAAAGTAGGTGGGATATATCGACATCGGTACCCTGTCGTGCGTGTCGAACATCTGTTTCGACCACTGCCGATGACTTGCATGTAGTGTATGGTTGAGCATTGAGTTTGTGATAGGACATTCAACAAATGGCTTCAAGAGCCGTAGTCAACACAAGTAGTGACTCTCGTCCCGACACTTTATAGTCGCGAATAAGATGGCAAGCTCGCCCCCTGGTAGTGCGGCCACTAACCGGAGGAATGTGTAGATACGTCTTAGATAGTGGTTGACACTGGGTAATGACCAGCCATATCCGTCCGTGGCTTTGATGACCATTTGTAGAAGGGTAATTTTGTGCGTAATTTAAATAGGCTATTATCTTTTCTGGTCTCACTTTTAAGCCGACAAGTTGTTGAATTAAGTAAAAATAGTCCTCAGTGCATGCCTATTTAGGACTGGGCATAACTAGCCGGATTAACCAACTAGAGCTTCAACCGAACTCAACCCCTAATCACACATTATATAACCAACAACCACGAAAGCAGCGTGACTTATATATACATTATCCTTAGGCCTCTTCTATTCGCCGTCCTCTCTGCAACATCGTCTTCCCCCACCCATTTGAAGCCAATCACCAGGACTACCGGCCTCCTTATACACCTAGTACGTAGCCATGCTCACAGAGGTATGTCTTTGGCGTTTGGGCAGTTTCAGTGATAATGAAGAGCCTCTTATTTGATATTATGTTGCCGGGTATCATATAATACGAAGACAACCAACTCTATTCTACTTCGAGAATAGCATTGCTGAATGCCTCTCATTTCAGTAATACATAGAGGTGCCCATTCTGGCACCTGTTGTTGGACACCCTCACGACAATGACTATTAGTTAGCTGTTGTTCCGTTTCTACTACCCAAGTAGAGCTGAACGGTGGACGTTCTGGCACGGATTGTTCTCATTGCGTGAAACAAGTTAAAGGTCAGGACAGGAGTACACCTGTCAGATTTCCTTTGAGCCCGTAACTTTAGGTGCTGGTTCGAATGTGTGAACCGATGATTCGACCTGCTCGTTGCTCTGCAAGTTTATGGAGACCAAGTGGATTTGGGTTAAGCCAGAGAAACCCAATCGACCACTGGGACGCCCAATCAGATGACGTTACAAGGCTGAAGCGGTGACTGTTCAAATATTGTCCTTAGTCTCGTGGCCAGCTTCCAGGCCGAGGAGATGATAGGTAGGTCACCGAAGCTCTCCAAGAAGCATACGACGATCTGAAGATACGGATAAAACTAAGGAAATGTTAGCCCAAAGTGTTTCCAGTAGTGCATTTCTAATCCAACTTACTAATCGGTTCATCATTTGGCGTGAACTCGGCGCAGTTTACGGTGCCCTTGTGACCGGGGAGCTTGTATAGAAGCTTCCCGTTGTCATTTGACCATATAATCACAGTCCCATCGCCGGCTCCAGCTGCAATCTTCTTGCCCGCTTTATCCCAGCTCGCTCGGATTAGGTTCTTCTCGATGCCCATTTGTGCGCCGTCAAATGTTCGGATGTGCCGTTCTGTAGGGGCAAATGGCCGGATATCCCACGTCTTCACTGTTGAGTCGTGGGAGTAGGACAAGAGTGACTGAGAGTCGGGAGAAATGCGCAAACTAGTGATTGTGTCATTGTGGCCTAGCATAGAGTAAACGACGGCCTTCTTCCGCATATCCCAAACTTTGATATCGTTGTCGATGCCGCCGGAATAGATTTCATTGCCGGCTTCGGAAACCGCGACGGCAGTGACAGGGAAGTCGGTCTCGATATGGTCCACGGCGTTTTTTGTACGAGGATCCCAAATGCCGATTGTGCCATCATCACTCGCGCTAATCAATATCTCCTCGCCCCGCTTGCTAGTGTCTATAGCGTTTATGATCTCTTCGTGGCCTACGTATCGCCGTATTCTGGCGCCCGCTGTCAAGTCCCAACTGGCAAGATGCATGTCGGCCGAAGCAGAGTAGAGGATTTCAGAGTCTCGAGACCATTGTAAATCGAGGACCGCGCCTTTGTGGCCGGCCAGGACGCCATAGTTTTCGCACGCGCCAGAGGAGTTCCATAACACTGCCATTCGTCATCAGTAACCGCACAGATGCGTTATGGGAGAATGGGATCGAACGGAAAGAGGGATATAGCTTACATATACTTCTGTCCATGGACCCGGACGCGATCAGGTTTCCAGTGGGATCGAACTTGGCTGAAAAGATCTCCCCTGAATGACCACTGAGCTCCATAAGCGGGGCCTCGAGATTGCTTGTCCTGGCCGTCTACATTGAGCAACCATTAGCATCAAGTTCACCAGGGCAAAGGTACCTAAGTCACAAGTATGGAGGACGTACGGACTGAACCAGGGTACCACCGGAGGCGTCATCGCGCCTTGAGAGCGCGGTGCTCGTACCTGGCCTCTGTCGCTTGACAACCAACTGGCCAGCACCGGCGTCGTCGGCGGCAGGTCGCTTTTCGGCGGACATAGTGAACACGCTTCCCCTCGATTTTGGCAGTCGTTGGCTGAACAGGATGTTTGTCTACTTGGGAGCGAGAGGTAGCTTGGTGACGGTGTGAGCGGAAGGCCGCCCGTTCACGCGAACCCGAAAAGGGACTGGAACAGATGGGTAGGACGGGCTAGGATGTTTGGATTTGGCGGAGGTGAAAGCAAGGCAAGGCAAGGCAACGTCTACCTTGTGGCGAGACCTAGTTTCGGTTCCGCTTCCACTGGCGCACTTGCACTTGCGCTTGCGGCACCTGGGCTCACTTCAATTGAAAATATGGCGGAGCAAGGATGTTCCGCAAAACCCACCTTTTCCATCGATGCAGTCCCTCTGCCTTGGGCAGTGGGGCGGTGGCCCGGGGCGGGGTGGTGCTGCAAAGTGTAGCTGTCTTAAGGGCGCTAAAGTACCTACCTATTCTCACCGCCCAAATACTGCCACAGCTTGCGTACACTCCCATACCTTCCAGGCCCCGGCTTCCATATCATCTCGCCTATATCGTGTCCGCGTCCGCGTCCTGCATTGTGCTAGAAACGTTGCACTGTACTGGAGACGTTGTCCATGATTTGACCAGGTCCCGCCTACAGCTCGCCAGCCGAGCATGTCAGCAAGCAAAGCCGCCCGTGTGGGCGAAGAGTAGGTCTACCACAACCCGTCAAGTTGCTGTTTATGAAGGGGGGCTACCCGCTAAACGATGACAGAATATGGAAGTAAGTTTGTCTACCTCTCCGTTCTCGCTCCGTGGCCGTCATAGAATGCGATCCTCACACAATTCGCAAAGGGGCCGTGTTGACAAAGTGAATGCCGAGCTTGTTGTCTTGACCTACGGCACCATAGTCGCCCAGCTGTGCAAGGACTTTGACGGGGATTACGTTCAAGTCAATAAACAGCTCGACAAGATGGGATACAATATCGGCCTGCGACTTATAGAAGATTATCTTGCCAAATCCAACACCATGCGGCGATGTAGCAACTTTCGAGAGACGGCTGATATGCTCGCCAAGGTACACACACATTTCTTAGCAGCCACGACCCCTTCGTGATGACTCGTAACTAATCGTGTGCGCGCTGGCAGGTCGGATTTAAGGTCTTCCTCAACATCACGCCGACGGTCACAAACTGGACGAGTGACAACAAGCAGTTCTCGCTCGTCTTTGAGGAGAACCCCTTGGCAGATTTCGTCGAGTTGCCTGACGATGACCGGGCACAGGACGAGTTATGGTACTCAAATATATTCTGCGGCGTGCTGCGAGGAGCGTTGGAAATGGTGCAGATGCAAGTCGAGGCGCACTTCATTAGTGACGTGTTAAGGGGTAATGACACGACCGAGATGCGGGTCTCGCTAATCCGGTATATTGACGACGAATTGCCTCCAGAGGATGATTAGAAACAAATAATAACAACTACTTACCACGAAATTTGAGACGTCAGGTTAGTCCAGAGTGTCTGGTGGGGGCTTGTTCTATTTATACCTGCCGAGAGAGTCCCTGGGCACTCTCTCGGCAGGCCTCATTTGTACAACATACGGCGTTGTTGGCAAGCGAAAGGCGACATGAATCCGGTTTGGATGGACGTACAGTTCTTCGTCATGCTTAGCGAGCTAGTATTACCAACTTACGCCCAGTATAGTTAGTCCTGACAGAATTTCACCTATAGCAGCTGCGATGCCGAGGAAAGGACTAGGGCAATGTAAGGGTGAATGCAGATTGTATGTACAGTGTATGGATGCTATTCGAGTAACGGTGTTTCTTCACATACCGCGCGCCTCCACTTGTCTCGGCTACGGGAGCAGGACAGAAGCAGTGGCAACGCTATTAGCTCCCGTTACGAACACATCAGCCGAATCTCGGTTCCCATGTCTGTTGTTCCTGCGGGCAATGGACAAATTTAC
The DNA here is from genome assembly GCA_022495125.1 of Xylaria acuta. Lineage (NCBI taxonomy): Eukaryota > Fungi > Ascomycota > Sordariomycetes > Xylariales > Xylariaceae > Xylaria > Xylaria acuta. The sequence goes on from MU383108.1 coordinate 23,633, forward strand.
ACCGATCAGACGGAAGGAACGCGCCGTCTGTGCTAAGGCCCCGTCCCTGGTTGAACACTCGCGGGCAGCTTCCATGCAGGCCCATTAGTAGCAGTCGTATGCCCCAACCGGTACGCTACCTAACTAGGTACCCTAACCTACAAAGCCCTTTTTTCGGGGGGCTTTTTTTTTCGTGTACAGTTCCCCCGTGGTAAATCAGACGCAATACTACCTAAGTATTATTATATCTCTGTTTTTGTCAAAGTCTTTGTATAGTCACACCTGGCCGAAAGAGAGAGGATGGAAGGGGCCAATGCGTTCGAGATGGGCTGCCAACGTAATTAAGATCGCCTACGTGATATCATCATATCTGTACCTTAGGTAGTTATGTAGTAGCGCCAGTGATTAGCTGCACTGTTCCTGCGTTGGTGTTGTGCCGCCATTTTGTTTTTAGCGTGAGATAATCTTCTTTATTTACTACATAACTTTACTATCCTACGCTAGTAAAAAACTTTGAGGAGTTACTAGAGTGTTATTCTTATATTTACCTGACAACTATCTCCCTTTATCTACAACATGGACGGACACTAGGGAATCTGAGACGTGGTAAAACCCGTACACTACGACTCAAATCGTGGGTATTAGTCTTCTAAGGTTTCGCTATGCGATACCAAAGTCAGATGTTGAAATCATGTGTGGTATGGATTGTTTGGGATAAAGACGAACTGGAGTTACTATTCGTAATTCGGTATAAGCCTGTGACCTGATTTGAAGAATTAGTGCTACACTACCTATGTTGTACTGCTGTATCATAGTACGTGACTAATTTGATGCCTAGCTGGCAGCCTTCTAACAAGTCGTGATTTTGACGTGAGGGATGCCAAGTCGACGAAGTGGGGTCCGGACCAAGAAATACGCCCAAGCGAAGCTAGGAGGTAGCTGATGGCTGTTGGGCCTTATTGGTGCGAAGGCTTTGCTGCGTGATCCCACGTGTTTTCACCCAGACCGACCCAGATGGGACGAGCTAGGATACCTCGGGTGTACCTGGGCCCCATGCTCAAATATTCGCTCAGCTGGGACTCCCTCGCTGTACCTAGCTTTCCACACTGTCGTACCGTACTGTACAGTCCAACAATGGGACAGGTTTCTATTGCGTCCCAGACCTCTGGGAGAATCTCTCTCTACCTAGGTAGATGCAGCACCTATCATTTCAACGCGAGGAGGCCTGGGAAATGTAACGCAAGATTGGTCTCGAGAACAATACACAGTTTGCTGAAGATAAGATACCTCTCTGGGTCAGGTCGCATCCACCATTCCGACAACATATCAAGTCCCGAGTATGGCGATGGTCTGATTCCCAATATTCATATTAGCGTGATGAGATCTATTTACAGGTGTTTGCCTACGCCGACTGGACCGGATTGATGTCGGTATCGCTCATAATGAATACCTAGGCAGGCTTACGGCCTCTGAGATACTGGCTTACGTGTGTCTGCCTGCCGATGCGCGCCTTGCAAACTCTACTTACAGTAGTTACAGGCCAGCAGGCCATAGCAGATAGATGTCGCAACTATGTGGTCCAGATGTGCACGGCCCTAGAAGCTGAGGTTGAGATAGAGGACCATAGGTGCCTCTTGAGTGCCAGTAGGCAGATATCACGTTGCGCGATACACGTACATGATCGAAGTTGAATTGGTTTATTCACATAAACATACCTATGTAGCAGGATGGACGGTAAGAACCTTAGGACCTACCTCTGACGCGCCATGAAAGTTTCCTGCTATCTAGATTCGTGCCACGGAATGCCCGCAGACCCCTCCGCCCAAACCCAACCACTATAAAGCACGGCTGACCGCCATAATCTCTCTCCGTCCACGCAATGCGCACTCTCCATGCTCTGCACCGAACAAACTCATTGACCACAAGAATCATTTGGTCGCTGGCCCAGCTCGTTTTTGGACATTACCGTCGCTACTACAACTGCCCAGCCACTACCCTGTCCGTCCGCAACTGAGCCCGGCAACATTCAGGCACGGTTGCTATTGTCGTCTGTAGGCACGCCTAACTAGCTGACTACCTTGCCTACGCGACCGGGACGCTGGCAGCCTTGTATTAGTAGCGCATTCCCTCCCTGCCCACCAGTCACTGCCTCCCTGCCTCCTTGCCTCCCTGCCTCTCCCTGCCTCCCTACGCTCCTGGGACTTCTCTGCACCCGTAACTAGCAACGAGCACGAACCCGTCAGGGTCCCCTCGAATGTTCCGTGACCCAGACAGGCACTGCAATCGCAGTTTCCCCTTGCTCCAAGCACAGCTTAGCATAGCAACCAACCAACCAACCTGCCTGACCACTCTGTCGGTTGGCCAAACCAAGCGGTCCAACGGCAGTCAGCCAGTCTCTCGATCGTGACTCCCGCCCAGCTGCTGCCGGAAGATCCCAACTGGTTGTCGGGCTGGTCATTCTGCATATACTTAAGGGTTCTCCACGCCCACCTCCCCCATCTCCAATCATCGGATCGCGCATCCTCGCACTTTGACAGCCCAGCCCCCACCCAGCTACGCTAGCACTCGCTGCTTGGTCCTGCTCGTCGGCGGTCGGTAGGTACTGACTGGCACACTGGTACTGGCACCGCTGGCACCACCATCTCTCGCACTGGGCAGTGCACCGTACGCCCGGCACTGGGCGAGCCACTGACACTTCTTGAAGCCATCCATCCAAACCAGATCATCTACCTAGCCATCCTGGCCATCCTCGCCTTCGCCGCCGCTGCAAAATCAATCAATCACTCACACACCACCACCGCCACCACCACCACCACCACCTCTCCTTCACCCATCTGTTTTCCACCCATCTTCCGGTCCGCCTGTTGTTGCCGCTTCTACGGTCGCATTTATACCATCACTCATCTCTGCTTTCCCCCATCCCGCTTATATCACCACGTTTCGTAGCCACTGTACACCAGGAACACGGTTCCTTGCGTTTTTTTCCCTCCTCGTCGCCGCCACCTCCTTTGCACCCTTCCACAAAGGGGTCTTTCGTCCCATCGGCCTTCTCACGACCCTCGGATAAGACACTTGCACCGAAGAATTCTCGACTACGCGACCGTTGACGCGCTGCCAATTCCGCTTGGTACGCATCCTGGGCCACCTTCTCTCCGACGATCCCGACGGCAGACTAGGTTCTCTTGCTCTGTTGACGAGAGGATCCCGAGAACCTCGCACGTCGCGCCGTCGCGTACTCTTCAAAAGGCGCCCCGCAACCTGTCGGCAGTTCTATTACCAACTTGCCTTGTCATTTAGGGAACAAACCGAATGCGAAGTACCGATTCGGCATCTTCAACTCCATTGATTCTCTTGGATCCTGGCAGATTCGCTCTGTCGACCTTGAATCATGAACAATATTAATATGGCCAACATGCCTATGGCCGGCGGGCCCATCGGCGGCGGACCCATGGCCATGATGGGAAATAATCTTGCCGCTGGCCAAGTTCAACGTCTCCCAGAGAACAATCGTGCGAATCTCAACACCTACATATACGATTACTTTCTTCGAGAAGGCATGTACGGTTGCGCGCGCGCAATGCTCGATAGCGACCAAGCTCTCAACGTCCACAAGAGCCCTCGTCGCGATGAGAACGGCAATGCCATCGGAAATGGCGTTGGCGATGATCCGATGGACACTGACAATAAGGATGAGTTAGATTCAAAACGACCACCCGACCTGCCGGCCCCGAATGTGCCCAACGGATCCGATAGCTGTTTTCTCTATGAGTGGTTCTGTCTCTTCTGGGACATATTATCGGCCCAACGCAACAAGGGTGGCGTCAGTCCCAATGTCAGCAACTACGTGGTTCACACCCAGGTAAATTCCACCTTGATTTGTCCTGCAGTCTAGCTCTTGCTGGTCTTTGCGTCTAACGTCTCTCCAGCAACAAAATCGGATGCGACAAAATCACCAACAGGATATGATACGTCAGATGCGGCCGGAAATGTATAATTCGATGATTCAGCGCGTGCCTAATGGCATGCAGATGAACGCGAAACACCCAACTCTTGCCAGGACCGCTATGGCAAATAATCAGAATAAGTATGTTGACCGTGCCAGCCGAGTCCTCGCACGCGTCCTGGACACTAACAGTCGTTGTGCCGTAGTCCACAGATGCAAATGCACCAAGCCGCCAAACAGAACCAGATGCAACGCGACGGGTCCAATATGGATGGTAATCAACCTCGCCCAGCCTCGCCCGGTTCTGCCGAGAACGCGCCGTCACCCAGCAAACGGCCCCGACTAGAAGGACAGGGTCCGTTCAACGCCCAACACCCAAGCATGATGAATGGGCAACGACCTCAGCAAGGAATGCCGGGACAGCAAGTAGGCGATACCAAAGCTGCTGATATGGCTCAGCAAATGCTCTTGTCAAACGGCATCTCCCCCGCTAATCTGACTCCTCAACAGTTCCGAGATTTCCAGTCACAATCTGCCCAAACACAGGCCAAGTCGATCCAGGCGTACCAGCAGAATCTGCAGCAACACCATGGTCAGCAAATGCCCAATAAACAGGTTCCCAATCCGGGCGGTCCTCAAGGTCAAGGCTCACCTATGATAGCACAAGGTCCTGATAACACGGCGGCTATCGGTGCATTCTATCCCGAGATGGGCCCGGCAGGCATGCGACCAGGACCCGGCGCGGCCCAGGGGAGTGGCAGCAACCATGCCCTCCAAGATTACCAAATGCAGCTGATGTTACTTGAGCAGCAGAACAAGAAGAGGCTCATGATGGCTAGGCAGGAACAAGACAGCATAGGTGGCATCCCCCGTGACGGTTCCGGACCTAACGGGCCTGGAGGACCGGGTGGGCCACCTGGTCCGAACGGACAGCCCTTCCAAGACACCCCGCCGCAGGGAGTGAGACCCGGCGCCTCCCCTAACCCGAACGACCAGATGAAGCGCGGAACTCCCCAGATGGGCCCCGCCGGCATCCCTTCGCCCCAGGATGGGGCCCAATCAAGGGGCTCCCCCAATGCTATGAATTTCATGCCCAATGGCATGGATCCTAACATGCAGCAGACCTTCTTTAAGGGCATGGCTGGAATAGATAGCAATATGGTTGCGGCGCAGATGAATGCGGGCATGCGCCCACCGAGCTCACACCCAGGTCAGCCATTCAACGGTCAAATGAATCCCCAGATGATGGCAAGACAGCAAGGAGGACCCCAGCAAGTGCAGTGGCAGGGTCCGAATGGTAATGGTATGGCGCCTCAAGGGCCTCAAGGGCCACAGGGACAGGTTCAGGGTACAGCATCACAGAGAGCAATGCCGCCACCGTCAGCTCCAGCCCCCACTGCTAATGGCAATGGCCGGACAAGCACTCAATCACCGCAGACAACCGCTGCCGCTCCGCCTACACCACAACAGGCCACCAAGGCCGCGCCCAAAAAGAAGGACACCAAGAATGCCAAGAGCAAGGTACTATATCATCATCAGATATGAATCAAATAGGAAGATTACTAACGTGTTTTCCAGGCCGCGGCTCAGAAAAATAAGGCACCAGCCGCCGGCGCCACTCCAGCTCCTGAACCCAACCAAGATCCGGAGCCTCCCACGCCCGCTACCCCTATTACTCCTAGCAATCCAGGCAATTTCAAATCCGGTCAGAACGCCGGGGCTGTGCCACCAGCTGTATCAGCACCGCAGGCTGCTCCTGCACCAGTACCAGCTCCCCAGGTTGACCAAATGAACTTCGCCGACATAAACAATAACAATAATGCCATCGTAAGTCAACCGCGTACATGTGAAACAGCTTTGACTAACCAGAAACAGTTTACTAGTATCCCGGAGTTTAGTGAGATGTCGTCGGGCGATGTCCTGCCGGATTTCGACTTTGACTCTTTCCTACATGACAATGATAACGACGGCGCGGGTTTCGATTTTAACCCGGCAAGTTTCGGAATGGAGCCTCCAGGCGAGATTGGGGCTGAGTAGATTTCATACACATACCAGTATTGTTTCGTTTCCTTTGAATCGGTCCCCCGGGCATATTGCGGCGTTTGTCGGCTGGATTAGTGTCGCATATGGAATATGGCCATGGTCTTTGTCGGTTATTACGCGTTTAACAGACCCAGAGACGACACACACGATTACCCCCACCCCCCAAAAGCTTTTTTCTCCATAACCCTATTTCCTGCTAGACGGCGGCCTCGTGTTATCATCCACACGGATACTAGATCCTCTCCTCGGAGTTGATCCGGCTTTGTCCAACTCACGCTTGGAGATCCTACGAAGTCTATCTCCGTCCTGATTGTTGTATTCCCTGGAGAAAATACATTTCTTGGCGGTGCCCCTGGGATCTCCTTCTCCGTATCTGCCAGCATCGCTGACTTGGCGGGTTCGCATCGTCTTCCGTACCAGTTGGGGGTGTTTGTTGCAGACGGCGGGTGTAGTCTTCACAAGATCAGGGGCTCGGGCGGAGTCTGGAGCCATTAATCAGTATATTGAACCACTCTTGATACCTTTTTCGTTATTTTCTTATTTTAGCAGTTTGGGGACTATTGAGTATTCGCAAGAATTACACATCACGTCGCAGGTTCGGCAAGAATAGCACATGTGGCCGGACGGCGCAGCGTCAATCCGGTAAAAATTAGGATGCGCATTGACACACGATTGGGGCCAAGTGGGATTGAGCGGAGCTGCACGGTGAAGAGGAAAACGACGTAATTGGAATGGATTGATTGCGAGGCGGTTGTTCATTCTTGTGTATCCAATAGAGAAATGATCTACGTCGATATTTGACGACTTCTTCTGGGCTCCGGGCCGAACTAGTATTGCATCACTTGTAATACCTAGAAGCCTTGTAGTAAACCCTCCGTTGTGTAAAGCTACTGACGACCAGCACTTCGTGCCCAGACACAACGGTCAAGTGCGCTCGCCTTCACTTCTCGGGGCTTTATTCCTCATCGCATTGGTCAACCCCTTGGAAAGGCTGGGACTCACATGAGTAGTACCCCTCTATCTCGCCCCTCGAGATCGTTGAACCAGGTGAGTCAATCATCTAGACCCTGTAAGATCAATATATTACATCATGCAGCGTGCCAGCTTGATATTTTGTCGTTGTAGTTCTCTAAAGCGTTCATACTTCATTGATTCGTTCTATTATGAAACCCTTTGCTTTCTTCTTGTCGGGGGAGTTTCCCAATCATGCGTTGCACCTGGCGTGCGCCTCTAGACCTGGTTGAATTCCATCGTCATCCATTCGTTTGCTGTTGACGGGTGGCAAACGGGCTATGAACAACACTAAGAAACCGAAGACAGCAATGCCCTATCCTCGTGTCAGCTGAGTTCCCAACACGGACGTTTCAAAGAGGCCAGTGTAGCCATGCGCCCCCAATGGGAGCGGGCTTCTGATTGCCATGTATGAGTGGGTTGTCCTTACCGCGTTACAAAAGAACGTGAGATTGGGTTTTCCCATCTCCGAGAAGGCGGCGAAGATGAGACCAAATAGCCCCTGCGTCACCAGCATCGCCGTGCTCTCGACGAGGGTGATGGCGCTAATGGCGTCCGGTCGCTGGCGCGGCGGACACATCTCAGTCATGACGCCTTTGGCCGCCGGCGCCGATCCAGAGGCAAACGGCAGTAGAAGCCCGGCTATGTATACCTGCCACCCGGCCGAAGAGAAACCAGCGAAAAGGGTCACCAGGGAATCAACAAGCAAGCTCCACCGAACGAACAGCAGATCAAAGCCGGTGCCCGAATCCTCTTCGTCGCGTTCCGGGGTTTGCACAGGCTCCTGCGGTACTTCTCCGCCCTCGGCAGCGGCGAAGTTTTCTGGGTGTATTGGTACCACGCCGTCATCATTATGGTGGCGTTCCGTTCTCTGATCCCGTTGGGAGCTTCCGTTGAACCAGATTCGGCCCTCCGTGATGATCTTGGGAAATAGGAAGAGCAGGAACAACCCACGGATAGATGAAATACTGAACATGAGGTAGCCGTTTTCCGTGGTGTTGAAGTGGAACACAGACGTGGCATACATCTGGAGGAGCAGAGGAGCGTACCCGGACGCAAACTAAGCGCGCGCGTGAGAAAACAAAAACAGATTCGTGCTATGTTGATGAGTCACTTACCACGCCGAGGAAGATGCCGAGGGCTAGGAATATCAAGCCATAGTTTTTAACAACTTTGCCGGATTCTAAACGATATCTGTGGGGAACGATAACCTTGAGAGGCGCAAAGAAGCTATTGAGTCCGTGACTGGACTGTTTCTGATTACCGGAATCTGTGGCTGTCTTGTTAGGCAGGAAGAGTGCGCCGTATAAGGTAGAGAGGACATAAAGAAAGAAGGCGACCTCAAAAGGGCGTCGGATGCCGTAGACGTCGCCCAGTACACCACCAACTTCGCATATTGTTAGACCAATTATCGAGGCTCGTCCGATGACAGGAAGAGCTAATCACGACTTACGGAGATACCCGAAGGCTGTGCCGAGCATGATGGCGCCCTGTAGCCGACCGAAGACGGCGGTGCGGTCCTTCGCAGCCACGGCTTCGCCGACAGCTGTGTTTAAGACGAGCCTGTTTATTCCAAAGGTTAGCCAGAAGGCCGTTCCGTCTCGGACCGACCCGTGAGCGCGGCCAAATCAGCGGACACTCACTGGTAGCCACGCGGGCCTCCGATAATACCAATGCCCTGGCAGATCTGGAAGATGAGTTCGCCAGTACGCCCGCCAATGGCGACGCCGACGATCTGCGTCGACACTCTCAGTCCCAGGAGCGACGTCTGCGAGACAAAGGACCAACGCGGACCCCACAGTTTGATGAAGTAGCCGCAGACGAAGAGGTTGAAGACGCCGCTGAGCGACGTCGACATGCCGAGCACCGAGAACTGCAGCGCGGTGCCGGCGTCGATCTCGCGGCGGTGACATCGCTCATCCGTCGGACCCGAGAAGGGAGGATTGTGCGTGTAAAAGATGTCGCATTCCAATAGGCGGAACACGTAGACGATCCTTTTTTCAGACAGTGTGAGTATGCCATGAGTCAACTACATTCGACTCTGCTTTCTAGCTCGTGCTCTCTGCGAGATGGCCAATGACTTACGGGACTTGGGTGATGCCGAGCGTGAAGGACATGAGGAAGCCGGCGAGCAAAAGCCGGTTCGCGGCGCTGAAGAGGGTCTGCGACACGGCGGCCACGGCGGCTTTGGCTTGCCCAGCCGATGAATCAGCGGCGTGTCCGTTGCCGTTGCCGTCGGCAAGCAGGGGTGTTCTCTCATCTGCGGCCATCGGGCATTCGAGTCCTAACTATCTACTTATGTAACGGAGGTGCCTGGATAGGAAGTGATGCGAGTTGACGAGAGCTCTATTTCGGACGACGGGTGGCGTTTTAAAGGTTCAAAGCACCCTTTCTACGGCGCAGATCACATCAAGTGGGTTCCAGAATCGCGCTGAATTTTGTGAGCTGTTCCACTGCTGTTCCAGATAGTCTCTGCGGAGTCAACATACTAATGCCACAGGCCTGGCCGTAGGCCGGTTTTAACAAGCACAGCATCGGCGGTTATGCACGATGGCTTTCAGACGGTAGGTCGATGGGGAATGCTTTCTTTTCTTTTTCCCCCTGCAGGCCTTGGTTCCATCATTGGAGCGCCATGTATTGGCCTCTCGGCGGGATGCATTCGCCATCGTCTCCTTCATCCCGCGGCCCGGTAGCTTTGACTTGGCATGGAGCCTGCAGCCGGGCTCCGTCACGTCACAGGCGGCAGCGGTCAACAGCCGAGATACCAAGCTGATGTGTCGGTGGAATGCTCGGCAAGGTCACACCGCTCCAGCATTCGTTGGCAGTTTAAATAAGAAAGACAAGCTGAGTGAATTTGATTTTGAACTATGACGATCTATTGTGTTCTTGTTTTGTGCCTCAGATCTTCATCGTTCAACTTACCCTTCTTTCGTCCACTCCCCTCGACTCCGGAGGAGTATGAGCTTCCCCGGTAGCAACTTGCCGCTCGGCTTTCTCTCCGATACCATCTCTCCTGATATTCCATCCACCCTTCCAGCCTACCCATCCGCTCTCTCTAGGGCCTCTCGCCAGTCCGATAAGAATAGCTGCACCAATGAAACCAATGCTCATACTCCCGCTCCAGACCCAACCTCCTTGAGCATATAGTCGGTTACCCGCTGCCGTGCCCGTCAGTTGCCCAGCAAAGCAGAACACCATGTAAACTGTGTTGACTCGGTTTCGCGCTTTTGGATCGAGACTATATATGTTGCTTCTATTCGCGGTGTGTGCAAAATTCGAACCAGTGTCTTAAGGACGATGGAATTTAGTAGTTAGCTTTTGTTATGACGGGCTTCAGAGGAATTCATATCCCCCCGGAATATGGCAATAGACGGACAAGAGGATATTTCACTAACCCATAAAGATTGCCTGGACTATCGGACCTGCAACGGTAGAGGTACCAATGAAGGTTCCGATGACGATACCGACTAATTCGAATGAAAGACCGAGAATGCTCGAGAACAAGAAGACAAACCTGTCGGTGATGAGGCGCGACCATACCGGGGCCAAAGAAATAACGGCGATGCCAATGAACGCAAATAATCCGATCTCTAGCGAAGAATATTTATAGGGCGGGGATGCCAGCAAGAACGTCAGTGTCGTCCAGAAGTTTGTGAACGCGGCGCTTATCAAAAATCCAATTAGGCAAGCTTGTATAAGCAATGGTTCCCCCACGACCAGCGCGGCCATCTTCCATAAAGCTTTGAAGTAGTTTAAACCTTTATTCTTTGCCGGGTAATCAGGAAGCGTGAAGAAAACTGAGAAGTAGAAGTCAGTGATTTACTCTCCAAGATAACGCCTTCTGGAAATGGTAAAAGCACGCAAGACACTTGTTGTTTAAATGGGCTTAGATAGGCGAGCTCTATGCCACTGTCCCCGTCCCCAATCAACTTTAGGAATGTGATAGATTCAAAGCCTAATGATACTTACGAAGGATAAAAGTCAAGTACTGGGCACCGAGCGCTATCCAATAGATATTCCTCCATGCAGTGAAGTTCGCCACGACGCCAGACAGCACTCTGGCGACCAGCAACCCCAAGGCTAGACCCGAAACGACTATTGAAAGAGAAGATGCACGGCGATGAGCCGGTGCAAGATCTCCCACTAGTGGAAGCATGAGCTGCGGCGTAACAGTTCTAGTCGACGCATCAACACTACATGACTAACATTACTGCCGTGGCGGAGAGATACATACCCTACACCACACAGGAAGGATAGACCAACGAAGGCTTCAAAATTAGTTGTCAGGCATAAGCCGATCCACTTCCTACTATGAGATTACTTTCCCCCTCAACGTCCTACTTCGTTCTGTGCGACACTCACCATCGTTGCAGTGACCAGGATCAGGAAGAGAATGAAAGGTCGTCGGGGGATCATATCGCCAAGTGGACACAGAAACAATAATCCAGCTGCAACACTTGGGGTCAGTTGTTTCCATTTTAGTCGTGACCTATGAGCGTTTCAGGGCCGTAAGGAGCGTTTAGCACGTGCTGTTGGCCCGAAAAGAAGTCCCATACTATATGAAGGTCGTCAAAAAGGGGGGAAATGACTTCGAAAATTACTCACAAGCGTATCCTGCCTGTGATAACGTCGCCACATTTGACGAACGCTCGTAGCTGACGTCGAAGTCGGTCGCAATAACATTAAGGATAGGTTGTGGGTAGTATAGATTCGCGACCGTGAATGTGGTGCTCTTATAAAGTGATCAGTTCGAGACGTGGAGTTTTGGCTCTATTTACCGAAGGTCTAGATTTCATACCAAAGCGAGCAGGATATTCATAGGCAACGTGAACTTCGGTGGGTGGCGAGGATCGTAGCGGCACCGTGCCGGCATCCAGTTTATGGCTCGTAAGACCTTCGCCTTGATCCCCGTCCGCGATGAAACAAACAGAGTCTTATATCGGTCGTTAGCCTCAGTGGTGGCTTGACCGATGTCAATTTCGTGGTCAGCTGGAGCTCCCGTAGCTAACTCGCTTGCCATCATCTCAGATTTATTGTGTGGTGGAAATGGGACACTGGCACTGTTGTGGTTCCTCCCCAAGTGATCAGTTGGAATAAGGGTTTTCTCGTCGGAATGATGACACTGCGCAGGTTTCTTCTGCATGCTCACGCTTAGTCACCGACTAGATAACTAATGTTTATCGTACCGAGTTCCGGGGTGCTTAGCTCATTCAGTCTACTGCGTCGTCCGAGGATATATTTGAGAGTATTAAACAGTTCGTTGTCATACCATATAAATCCAAGCGTGCGCCGACGTTCCAGGCCCGACCAGATTCTACCGATGCGAATGGAATAATCGCAAAGCAAAAAGGAATTGTGTTGGGCAGATAGCAGCGGGTATGACAACAATACCTACCGAGTCTGCCTTCCGACCCGCTCGCACATCATCGACTGATGCCCCCATCTCAGCCAACGCATGTGGTGCTACACGTGTACTGCATCGGCTTATCTCTGGGGTATAAAACCCTGGTAATCAACATGTCGAGGAGTAAGGAGTTAGGAGTTAACTCGTTCACACGCGAACGAGTTGGAGTATAGCCGCATTCGTACTTTCTCTCTCTGGGCCGGTTTTAAAGATCCTTATGACCATATGATGAATATCCCCGAGGTCAGTACTTACAAGTGGCGATTCAAAGATAGGTATCTTCGGATCATAACCAATCAAGCCGAAACCAGTCGTCTCGCTTTCCGGGAGAGATGAACAGTATACGAAGGTCATGCGACTGGAACTACTATTATGATATGGTGCTACATTCGTAGAACAAAGAGGACAGCATATATAGACAGAGCTCACCAACGAGTGTATTTCAAAGACCCTCCGCCCACGACAGCAACTGCAGTCCTATCTATATTTGCCTACTCAACAAGGTTCCGGCATTATTGCTTGGTAGCCCATATCCTCTTAACTCCGCCTTATGCTTTCATTCAAACGCCCATTGACCTAAATCAACCCATAGTTGGCACCTCCTACCCCTTCCCCCTTCCCATGACCATCCTGAAACCAAGTTGAATGAGGCCTCGAGTTCAGGGTACGAGCCACCGGTACTAGGAACGTAGCTTGTCAGGTTAATAGCCTTGCCACCAACTTGGTTTTGAGTGTTTACAGGCATTCCACCTGTCATATTAAGATTTAGCAAGTAATCTCTCTCTGGCCGTCCACCCCACTGCGGCCAATTCCCGGTGCTAGCAGCGGTTATGTTCCCTCGCTTCGCACTGCCAACCTGTACCGTGTTGAGAGTTGGGTCCCCTTTGACAATGAAATTGCCCCAAGTCTGTTGGAAAGCAGTACGGAAAACCTCGTCCATTCCCGTCCCCTGGACATTGGGATCGTCAAAAAGGGGTCCAACATCCGCGCCGTGACTACTGATGGGCACTGCAACACTCGGAGTCAGTTATCTCCATATGGAGCGTGATTTGTGCGGATTTCAGAAGCTTTTAGACACTATCTTGGCCCAAAAAGGAAATCTTGTGCTCTAAAATTTGCTAAATCAGGAAGAAAATGGGTTCGAACCAGAGAACTGATACTTCCAGGAGCGCTTCCCTCTAGCACCCCCAAATGCGTCTGCCAGCCAGTAAGAAGGACACACGAAAGTAGTTTCGGCATAAAGGTTGTTCGCTGCTTGCTGCCAGCCAATGGCCCAGTTGGAGTTCGTGGTCGAGAACGGAGGGTTAAGGCCATCTGAGTCTGCATATATCTTAGACGCATTCCCCGGGACGGCGTACAGCTCTAAAATTCTAGCTAGGTTCTGCTCGCTGAGTCTGGGATAGTTAGTTAAGACGAAGCTAATAAATTCCTCCTTGCTCGTAATGTTTTGGGGGGTGAAGCCAGGGGCCTCATTTTCATTGTTGCTAGTTAATACGCGAAGCCCGTTGACCTTCTTGCTGATTACAAGTTGTTCGGATGGTCGCTTTCGAATCAGTTCGCCATCGGTGACGGGAATGAACGCCCATTGACCGTAGTTGGCTGATGCGCTAACCTGAGAGCTGGCATTCTGAAGCACGACCGTATCTGCTGACTGCAAGCATTCGAATGGGACCTCCGCATCGGAACATCCCGCTTGGTCAATGAAAGCTTGGTAGCTTAGAGTTGGCCACGCATCGTCGAAATTCCTATTACTCAATATCAGCGACAATTTTATCATCGACCAGAGCCGATGCCCGCTCCTCACCATTGTGTCGGTAGGTAGGGGCTGGAGGCAATTAAACCTTGGAAAAGCGCATCCCCTTCACTGCCACCATTGGCCATTGCCAGCAGCATGACACTGCCCCCTCCAGCAGATTCTCCTGAAATGGTCACTCGCTCTGGATTGCCTCCGAAATGATGGATGTTCTTCTTGACCCATTGAAGTGCAAATCGCTATTTGTAACATCAGAGGGAGTAATGTCCACTTCTGGTAAGAATTGCCCGGGTTTCGGGAGCTTGCAGAAGTAGCAAGAGAAGAATATACCCATCAACGCAATTCGTGTCTACGAGACATGTCAAAAGGGGGGATAAAAGACTCCAGCGACTAACCTGATCATGGACGGCTGCGTTGATGACGCCATATTTCTTTATTTCGGCAGATGACAGGAAACCGAAAGCTCCAAGTCGGTAGGCGATCGATACAGCTATATATGAGTTGCCGTTGGTGCGAATTTGTTGCATCAAGTTGTCGAATCGGTTATTTCCAAGGCCATATCCACCACCATCTACTCAAATTGAGAATTACGCCGGTATTGATATCTTAGAACCAAACTTACGAATCCAGACTAAGACCGGGAGTCGTTTTCCATTCGCCGGTGCCACAACATTCAAGAACAGACAGTCTTCGTCGCCTGATGGCACCCCGATTGGTTGGCTAGTTAATTTAGCAGTGCATACGCATAACATGGTCAATACATAAGACTAACATACCTTGAACCAGCGTTGCTTGCTTGAGGACATTGCGGTGCGAAATCTACGGCTGGGAGCACCTCGCTTCGATTCCTAGCGGGAGGCTGTGGCATCTGCCATCTAAGCTCACCCACTGGAGCGGCTGCATATCTTATACTTTGTGCTTGTTAGCCGTTATCTCGAACTTTAAATAACCACCCTACCTACCCTTTGAATACATTCTGGTCGTATTCCGAGTTATAGAAACCTCCGTACTTTGCGTAGCCGAGATCTACAACGGGTGTTGACACGGTTTGGGCTAAACTCAAGCCGATAACCACGGGCAGTCCCCAGATTATTCTCAGCATGACCTCAGAGAGAAGGGGAGTCCTCGATATCTTAGGTGCAAGCTCAGCAAGTACGGAAATCAGACAACATGAGTTACCTAGTTTTAGGTGGCACGTAGAGCAGCACGGCTCTAGTAACTCTTATATATGCGCGGGCTCGCCGGGAGCCCCTAACAACCTCCATACTGCCAGTTGGTCCTTATGCCAAGCTCTGTGATTATTACAGTCAGGATGCGCGGTGGCACCGAGCATCATCATTAGGCACCGGATGTCGTGGTCTTGGTTTCCGACTGGACGGAGGGGCGGCACTTGCATCGGTAGGTAGCACCGCCGCGTGAGGGAGCATCTCACTGAGAATGCTTACGACGAAACAGCGTTCTTCTATTTTCCAGCATACTGGAGACACTGTCCGTAAGAGCCGAGAGATCTGGTGGTTATGGAGGATGCAGACGCATCCCCCGCAGTTGCCTATCCTCCTTTGAGCAAGTGTTCGAATCGTGTCCGCATCCTGCATCCCACCTCATCCCGGATCAAGCTCTTTATATGCACGTGCTCCAACAAGTGACGTGGAAGTGTTGCATAACGGACGTATATTTGGCTGCAAATAGTAATATGATGCGCACTCGGATTGTTGAGATGCCTACTAGACGGTTGGTATACCCGCATGTTTCGTGTTCTATCGGACTTTACGGTGAGAAAAAAAGAATTGGAATCCGTGCCTGAATTCTGTTGCTTGTAACCGTGTGCTTTCCGCTTTCTCGGGCTGCCTCAAAGACCTGATTGATTCTAGACCTAACATTAGCAAACGATTTTAACTAGGGCTTGAATGCAAAGACTTAGAAGAATACTTCGAATTGCAATAATCTTCTAGATTGGAATGGTGATGATTGGTCCAGCTGTTTTGATTGCAGATTAAGAACCGGCCATAAGAAATTTGTTGACTGAGTCGGAAACTACGGGTGTGCGTACCCAGGTGTATATGTTTTTCCTAGCTCAAGGACTCTTTTGTTTACTTTTTAATGCCGAGATGTCGTTAAGAACACTTGGCGGCGCTTTGTTTGGTTGGTTGCCTAGGCAATAACCCGACTTTATCGTGTGGCTTTTAAGTATATGCTTCCAGGTTACATTCGTCAATCGTCGTCACACGTATCAAGAGACTTGGAACTGCATATCATGTATATAGTCACACGAGTATGAGATTCTTTGAGAGGTTTCAGCCCCAGCTTACCCTGTGTTGCCTGATCTTCCGAAACAGGTATACGAGAGCGAGGCTATTCAGACATATATACTGTAGATCTCCCACCTGGCAGAGTACGTAACAAGACCTTCATGCCCCCTTAACGTCCTCACAAGACATCAGAACATTTCATCATAAACGCCAAACCGACTGCTAAAACCCAAACCGAGTGAGGCTGGAACCCGGGAACGGATGGTGGGAGAATAGTAAAAACTAACCATTAGGGCAGAATGCTGAGCACCTGACACCTGCTTGCTAGTTATATGAACGTCTTGTTAGTTCCAACTCTCCCCCTCACCTGAGAACCCCTGAGGTAACCACGATAGGCTAACAAGACAACCCCCTTAACTCTGGCATGTCTCTCGGCAATCGCTCTTGGGCCCTAGTCCTAATGGAGGTAAAATTAGGCTGCACTGGATAGGATCGAACTGCCGTCACGGGCGGCTGCATACTGTAGTAGCCAGCCTACAGCGATCAAACGACCGGAGCTCATAACCAGTAGAAATATACCACTAGGGCAAAATGCCAAGCACCTGACAATTGCTTGCTAGTGGTACAATGATATATAAGTGTCTCGACCGGGCGGACTGCACGGTTATGTAAAACCACAAACTACGCCTTCGGCTAGGCGGTCCAATTTACTAGCCAATTCAGAGCCACCTGCAACCTCATCTCAACTCATCGGAGTTGTTCGTGTTGAGAAACTGAAGGGGGTCACCTATTGGCCGTAGATAAATATAATGACAAGCAGACATGCGCTTATATGACCATCTACCAGAACCAGCCAAATTGGGAGAATCTAAAGCTCGACTTATATATGAGTGCTAATGATCTGGTGCAATTGACTATAGAATGTGAATACCGCTATGGCAATCTCAAAACGAAAGGCTGTACTAGTAAGCCAGTGCTAACGCGAGTATCAACAAACAGGGAAACGATCGAATTCGCGATGAACGATAAGAGTTGAGAAGCAGTAGCTGTGAAATTGCTGGCCCAGAGAGTAAATTACCTGAACGCTGGATTGTGAGCCAACGTCTTTTCTGCCCCAAGCCAATAGACTTAGTGTTATGTGTGTCTACTGGTATAAATTCTTAGCTGTGTGTGGCGCTATGAGCAACGCCCTCAGATTCCTAGGCGCACGCTATGTTGGTCTTTTATCTCAGCGATTGTCTATAACATACTACCTTATGGCTGCTCCATTATCTTGAAAATGGCCAAAGCTGGGACTTCACAAGTTTCGAAATATATGTAGATATATGCTAAGGGATCTGTTATGTATTCGCTAATAGTACTTTCAATCCAAGTTCATAGCTATCATCCTGGTGACAATGATAAGGATATGCCAAGCCACATGGATATGATAAATGATCGATCATTAGTGTATTATAGCCTATACAGAGGAACCTACCCACTATAATTATTTCCCTGTGTGACAATCGAATGTTTACCTACTGTACTCTGATAAGTGTACTACTGCTACAGCTAATCCAAAAGGTCCCGACTGGTTATATTTTTAGCCTTGGTAGACTAGGTTAACTCTTAAAACTACAAATTATCATATATAGTTAACCTTTTTATATTTTTATATTTAATACTTTTATAATAAAGCGTACTGTACCTAATATTTGTTTCTCTAACGAGAACTTTTGCAAATCCACTACTTAGGTTTACAGATAATAAAGTCTAAAGCCAGTGGAAGAGTTGTTAATTTATACATAATTAATAAGGAGGGAAGCTTGCCATAGCGGGAGAAGAATACCAATCCCGAACAGGCTAAGTACTGCGGAACTATAAGAGTCAGTAGGTAACTTCATCTGTCTCCTTTTACGACAGTACTCCGCCATGCTTAGGCTTATTATTTGTTCGTTTTCCAATGTATCAATCAAGTCGTCTCCAATGGTCTATTTACAAGATACATGTCTCTTAGGATAGTGGCTAGTTGCTTGTTTTCCTCATGTATTTGTGTTTTCGTTGTGCTAATTACCATAAGAATATCATCGTGAAGCGATTGATTGGAACAGAGCTAACAAGATACCCCGCACGCTACACCATGTGGGCGGGCTTCCCCAGGTTCTGGAACAAGCTGAAGCTGACGAGCAGAGGATGGAAGTGGAGTTGGCGTCGGATAGGTAGGATTCCCGCGCAGAGTACCAGAGCCTGTCATCAGCCAAATCACTGTTGCGACTCCCTTCGTTCAGCTCTTGTCACCCGGAATCCTCACGTTGCCCAGCACCAGACCCCTGTTGTGAGGTCTGTAGAGGAGCGTAGAAGCCCGCAAATCGTCGCAAAGGGTCGTTTGGAGATGTGTTACACTTATATCTCCCCATTCGAGAGCGAAATAAGCTACGCCGATGTCATCAAGCGGCCACGATGACGAATCCCCTGAGAGGCTGGCGCGGAACCCGATCGGGGCCGGTACCACGGCCAATACTCGACGCGTCAAGAAGAAGCGGGTTCGGAACTTTACTGAGGATGACCGAGCAGCCCATCGCATTTTTGAAAAGTCAAGACGAGAGGCTTTCAAGGAAGCCTTGACTGTGAGTGTCCCCCTTGTAAATCTCGGGCTTCCGTCTGTTGACGAGAGGGTCCAAAAGAACCTTGCGAGTCTTCTGCCCGCCCTCGCCGACACGGAGCCGCAGCGTCTGTCGAAACACGTCGTGGTGGATGAGGGTATAACTGTCATTAGGTCGCAACAGGAACAAATCAAGACAATGAACGAACGCCTTGGGGCTGTAGAGACGGAACGAGACGAACTGTTGGCCGAGCTTAATCACTGGAGAAGTGGCGCAGGGATGGAACTACGACAAGCAAACACTATAGTCCACCACGGCGACACCAGCGCAGCGCCCGAGGCCATGCTGGGAGCAGTGCCAACCGCCTTGCAACCTACAGGGTCTCCGATGAACGTCATTGGCGAAGCGGCTCCGGCCTTCATCACGAATGCCCTTCACGAGCCGAATCCGCCCCCGGTATCAACCGATTCAAACGCGGGCATGCATTGGGAAAGCTTCGATCCGCAAATCCACGCCTTCGCGAATCACGTACATGGGGAAAATGGACCTAATGACATAGGAAATGGGGAGCCACCACAACTGAGCACGTACCAGACCCCTCGGTCACCCGATATATCACCATTCGGCATGGAACGAGGACAACAACATGGGGTTGTCTTTCTACCATTCGACTCGCCCCAGTCATTTAACCCCGGACTCCAAGCCGACACTTTTATGCAGAATGTGGCACCCCCGCAAGATTACATACCTCCGTAAGAGGGGTTGGGGACCAGGAATGACTGGCCCCCTCGCTCGATGCACAATCTCAGGCGTGCTTGTCCTGATCGTAGGTTAAGTTGGGGGGGCGGGGGCACTAGTATATTGTGTTCCCAGGGTAGACGTCAAATGTATTTTGTCTTCATAGCCATCGACGACAAGGGTGGAGTGCAGAAAGGACAGACGCCATTGTTTCTTTCGCCTAGCGTTCTCCTGCTTTGGCCTGGGCCATTGCCTCCTCGCATTTCTTCCTGCTGCTCGTCTCACCGTTTTCATCGTCACCGATGAAGATTTTTAGGGCCTCCGCAAGCCTGTTGGTGGCGATGGGGTCTCTCTCGATTGCCTTCTCAAGTTCGGCGCCTTCGTTGGCAAGATAGTCGATATCCGTACTGGCCAACTTGCCATCCCAGTTCGCCGTCAAAGGGTCGGTCTTCGACAACTCGACGAGGCGATCGGGCGTTGGCCCTGGGTTCTTGTAGGGATGCTCTGGCTTGGGAACACCCGCGCCTGGATGTTCTGGTGCGTTGTATCTCAGCTTAGCGAGCTGGTCCAGGACGGTATGAGAGATGGTCGCAGAGTGGCAACCAAATTCTCCCGCTGCCATGGCTTCCTTCGCGCTGAGGAAACTGTAGGCGAGTCAGCTTGTGCATTGTCTGCACGCTACTCTCCCTACTTACCTGGCCAGTTTCACGAGCGGCTGCTCTTTGCCGGTCTCTTTGTGGAGGCGCCTGTACGTCTCAATAATCTGAATCATCCGGGGACTATTGGGATGCTCTTTAGCGGGGTCCTTGACATCTGGCCAGAGCGCGAGATCGCTATGGGCGCGATTTTCTGTTCACCTTGTCAGCCTGCGGGATTTGATCACCGGTCTGCTCGAAGCAAGTACCATTGTAATATGGGCTAATATACAGACATCCCGCCTGGCTGCACGCGATCGCTTGGGGAAGGCCAAACACCGCGGTCCCTAGCGTCGGGATACCCTCTTGAGAGAGGATCTTGGCGGCATTGAGTGCCGGCCCTGTGGCTGGGATTTTGATGCAGTAACGGTCTCTGCCTATACCCACACGCCCGAACTCCTTATCGTACAAGCGCGCATGGTCCACTGTCGCCTGTGTATCGTATGCCTTTGACGGAAGAGTCTGCAGCAATACACGGCCGCTGATGTAGTCAATATTCTTCTTGCACATCAAGACAGCCTATGAATGTCAACTTGAAGAGTCCTGAACTTGGCCAATGGGGGAGACCGACAATTCTTGTGTAAACTGCCAACCACCCCTCGGTTTTGAGCTCCTTGGCAGTCTGCTGGAGAAGTTTGGCGTTGCTTGCACGGTGCAGTTCGATATTCACCCAGAGCTGGTTACTTGTCTGCGCATGGGGTTTGATGGGCATATTTTTGACGTATTCGGGGTCCATCCAATCCACGTCAACATCCACTATATAGACTAGGGTTAACAATGGAAACGCCTCTCCATCTTCGGATAGTCACATACGCTGCTCCTCCAGCTTCTCCAGCCATGTTGGTCCTTCTAGAGATGTCATATTGCCTGTGCTGTTGCGTGGTCACAAGAGGCTGTGTCTCTTAACAGGTCGTAAGGGGTTTACAGTCGAGACGTCGGAACACGTAGGCTCATTCAACTATATACGCCGCGTACGAGATGAGATTCCTATGGTAGTCAGAGTTGTCCTTTCTTCCAAATTGGTAATTTCTTGCATCTCCCACGGCTTCCTACCCCAATTTCATGCCACTTGACATTATTACCCCTCTCGGTAACGTACCATTTCTCCAATGAACCTCCATCTCTTATGCGTGAAACGCCAATAGTTCACGGTTACATCCAGCAACTGAATGTTAGTGCACGTATGGAATCCACCAGAAGGCCAATCGACGTAGGTCACACGCATGTTGCGGAAAACTTTATGCGCTAATACGATTGGTGATTCATATCATTCTAGGCATAGAGTAACGGAGTACCTAGGTAGGTACCTATGTATTCTGATGCGTCATTAATGCAAGCAGCCTCAACTAGATATTCGTGCGTTGTACGCATTGCCCGGGGTTTTTGTCTAACTCAATTTCCCACCTTGCCTACCTGTCAGTTTTCTCGTTTGCCAGACTCTCATTTACGGCATAGAGATACATACTGAGAATATTCAAAGTTTAATAAGAGCTTGCCACCTTAGGCATTCTATAAAGGCTAGTGTAACCACGTTGAGTAAACTCGTTCTCAATAGAATACTACTTATCATCACGCCATCCAGACTCATCAATAACCAGGCATGAGAGAGCATGGAGAGTCGGAACAAATCGCATAGTTTCGTCTTGCCGAAACGAGACTAATGCCTACGCCAGGACGGCGAAATCATCTAGGGAGGACGTCGGGTCTCAACTGGGAAGTATGCGGTTTGAATGCTTATCACGTATACTTACATGGGCCTCAGAAACCAGGTAATGAGAATGATGGAATATGTGTGTTCCACGGTTTCTTTTTCATAGCAACAATATAATCTTAAAACGATTACCGATGGAACTTATTGATTAGCTTGCAGCCGACCCTCATCTGGTAACCAATTAGTCGCCTTGTCAGCATGAATCCCAAGCTTTTTGCCCTGTGGTCTCTTGGCTATCGTGTCTGCAGGGATGCAGGCATTGAGAAGCACTCGGCAGTGAAGCTCCCAACCAGCATAAGGTTCCTTGGTCGAAACGAAGCCTACAAGCGATAACATTCGCCATCTCGTGCTATATCAAGAATAGAGTAGATAGGGAGCCCATCCAAGCCACCTTACCTGCCTGGCATTTATCCCATCCGGGTCCAAGCGGCCCGAGGGGGCTATTGACCGAGCCCCCCTGATGCTGGCTGGAAGGGGAGCACGAGGGAGAGAATCGAACGAAATTTAGCCTCGCCCGTGTCAGGGCAGATAGATCGATCACGTAGAAATAAATGATCGACAGAACTTGTCGAAAATCCTCCGAAGATGGATGACATTCGTATTTACTTGCAGTACCCCCGCTCGCTCGTGTCATCGCTTGCTACCCACAGCCAGGCGGCTTTTAAGCGCTCGGCTCCTACGCAAGCCACCATCCTCCTCTCTGCTAGACTAGCTAGCGAACGCCGTGGCCCATGCGTCTTCTCCCGAGCGCGACAAACGATGTGCTGCAGGGGTGCAGCGTGCAGTGCAGGGTGTAGGGTGCAGGCAGCGATGACGACCAGAGGTTGTAAAGTTGATACCCGTGTGTTCCAAGCAGACGCGCGGATGAAGTCTGCCATCTCCAATGAAACAAGGGATGTGAGGGAGTCCCCACGCTATTAATAGGCAGGTGAGGCTTACACTACCTGCATATCACATATCAGTACTGTACAGTACATGGCAGTCTGCTCGAAGGGGTGAACCCGCCCTTCTCCTGTCATCCCCCCCGGACAGGTACTGGATTTACTGGTACCGAAACCACTGCCTACCTTGCCTATAAATTACCTTCCTTGTGGACCCCGCAAAGCCTCGTACATGTGCATCCCAATGACATGCAGGCATATCATATCGGTACTTGGCAGACAAAACAGTACTTACTTACGAGGGGTGCTTCCACCCGGGCTACACCGCCAGGCTCTTATCGGGTGCTGCCAGACTCGTGTCGTCGTCCATTGATCATTGGTACAGTGCTGTATCTCCGGCTCTCTCCCTATAACAATGGTACTCGGTTCCGCACTGGCGGCCGTGATGCGGGTGCGAGCAAGTGAGATGACGCGAGTGGACCTTGAAAAAAACCAGGCTTCCTGTTCAAGCCCTTGTCCAGCTGCTGCCAAAAACGGCCCCCAAAACCCATCCGCCTGGTTGCAGGGTTACGACAATAGTTCTATTATATCGGGCTCTTATCTACTATACTCAGTACACAAAAGCTCCCCTGCACTACAACAATTTTTTTTTTTGGGTGGGGGTTTCTTTCTTTAGTTTAATTTTCATGAGACCATTCGATCCGCTACCTACTACGTACTCTGCTCCTTGCAGACAGACACACCGACCAGCCGTCCACAGCGCAGACAACGTACGGGCGGCCTCCGTCTCGGTTAGATCTTAGCGCATCTGACATACATCAAAGAGAACCCACCTACCAGCTGGTCTCTAAGAATCCAGAGAATATTGAATTTCTACCATGGTGGATATCGGGTAGGCTCTGTGGTGTAATATAGTATACAGTAAACAGAGTACACCGAAACCGCAGGCCTCCTCCCTCCTCCTCAGCTCAACTGGGTTGGCAGGTTGGGGCAGATATTCGCATAAATACTTACGTCGTGGGTATAGATGCCTATAGTATAGGCTCAAAGAGGTTAAGTACCTATTATTATCTACACGTCTGTACTCCAGCCTATCCCTTTGACACCGACCACTCACGTTGGGTGGTATGCGACGTCTCGTTGGTCCGTTGCCGGGTGCCGGGAAGCTGACTTACGCTGCAAGGTACGGGGAATCGAGATGTAGTGATTCGATCAAATAAGATGATCAGCAACCTTGATCTACGGGTCATGTCAACTCTATTTCGTCCGATATCGTGCATATTGGTCCAGTAACAGAATCAGATGTTTCGTAACATAACGTACGGTATTAATTATATGATCCCCCCCCCTTTAGGCTTCTTATAGGAGGGGCTTTGGCTGTTTTTATTTAAAAATTTTTTTTTTTTTTTTTTTTTTTTTTTTTTTTAAATATCCAAGTAGACCCGACACGCCTGTTTTGAAACGACATGTGTCATCCCGGCCCCGGTCAAAATGCAAAATGGCACGTGTCTATACTTACCTACCCACCCTGTGCCACCCCCGGCATTCGGATTACAGTGCATACATTCGCGATCCAAGGCAGGCTTTTGAGTCACGGCTGTCATCGAGCTTCTTACAAGGCCGAATTTTGCTTTACAAGCCTTTGTGTTGCAATTATTTCCCGTCCACATTTGGAATAAAGGAAGTACGGGCGCGCTCTGCAACCATCAAGCTTAGGTGACTCAATGGGCGTAGAGTCAATAGATATATATAATCTATGTAGCACACATCTGACAACCGTCGTAAAATCCAAGAACAGAATAAAGGCCGCACGAGATTCTCGGGCTATGCTATGCCGCAAAGAACAGTCGGTACCGATCACTCAACTCAGGTGCAGGAAACAGTCCGGGACAAGGACTCCGCCTCATGCTCAAGCTAACAAATTTATTAATATATATGTTGCTCGGAAATGCCTGGTCTATTCCTCCCCACAACCGGCCGGATTCCTCTACTCTTTGTCCCGCTGAGAGACTACCGATCTAAATATTGGGTGTAATGGGCTCTTTCGTAACCGGACGAAAACTGAGCTTTCTGCGGACTGAGGCCGTGGTGGGCGTTGGGAAGCGAATGTAGCCGACTTTGCCAGCGGTGCTGTAGCTATGCTGAGCAGCTATATCAACATCGAATCGACGTTCGCGGTAGAGATGGGAAATCCAGTTCTTGCTCTGTCCCATATGTCCTGCGCCATTTCCTCGGACTCGGTCCAGTTGATGCTTCGATCAACGAAGGTAAGAGTACATGGTGTTGCTGCCTGAGCAACAGCGATGTTGTTACACAAATTGGCTGGCCCGCAGTGAGCAATATCGAAGTGAACATGCCGCAAGCTGAAGGGTCAGAGGAAATGAATCAACATCAGAGAGAGAGAGAGAGAGAGAGAAACAAAAAGAAGCCAAGGCCGAGAAAGGGAACTAAAGTGAGAAGAAAATGTAACCGGACATTCTATCCATGCAAACGGAAACCCAAGAACCATGCCCAGCCTAGTAAAAACGCCTGGTATATCTCTATTCCCATTCAATGCGTAAACCCATGAATCCATAACCCCGTAAATGCTGCAGAGTAAAGGCATGCTCGATGATAGGAGTCTCATCGTGATGGGACCATTCAAAATCATAGCGTCATATTTGGTGTGTCGTCAATAGAGGTGGTCAACGCCAAATATTTCACAAATTGTCATGACTGTTGTGAAAAAAAAAAAAAAAAAAAAAAAAAAAAAAAAAGTTTAGCGTCGCTGATGCTATGGCAATGTCGAGAAAGTCCGATGCCAGAGAAACGGAAAAGACCGCAACGGGAGGCGTAACGTATTATTGAGAACCCCCAGGTGAGGTCGCGATCGTCGTGTGGTCAAGGGTGTTGACGAGTGAGGGTCGAGAAGTCGGGGAGGTTGTGATGGGGGAACAGTGAATTGTTTTTCGTCCAAAAAAGTCATCTCTTCGTCTGTGTCTTCGATAACGTATGCTTTCGTTGCGGTATCGTAACACCTTTAACAGCCAGTCCTTTCACTTGTAAGTTGCCCCAAGACATGCCGTAGTAAGCATCCCGTCAAAGGACAGGGGGAACTGAGGATGGCATGATGCGATCATAGCCCACAAGCAGCACTGATAACTGAGACGGCCGGCGTAATGGCGAGAAGGTATCCGGCCTAGGTAGAAACGAATAGAGGTAGGAGACCCAATGGGGGAACTCAAAAGTAGCCAATGGAGGAACATGCCACAAGCGGCAGCCCATCACCGAAGACAAGACCCTTCACCGACGTTGGCGATATGAGTCCCGGCTCGACTGGCTGCTGTAATAGCCCGAATCTGAGTAGTTATGATTACCGGCGTACGCGCCGTAGCTACTAGATTGCGTGTGCACGGAGCAGGCATAACCGACAGGAATGGTTCGCTTTGAGACCTCGTGGCCGGGGCGGCCATAGGAGGCACACCGATCCACGGCATGCTGGTAGTAAAGACAACGGCAAGCAGCGTAGACTTCGACGACCTGGTAACACATCGTGGCTTGAAGTTGGAGGGGTTGGCGAATATATGTCAACAACGATAGAGTGTTCTGGGCGAGCTAGGCAGCACGGTACAGGGACAAAGACAAGTGAAGATGACGAACGACCTGACTTGGATCGACGCTACGGTTGATATAGACGACGGGGAGCGAGGAGTGTGCTGTATTAGTCAGGAGAAGGCAGCAACAAGGCCGAAGAGGCGGCAAGGAAACAGAATTATATTAAGAAGCCGGTGTCTAAAGGACCAGACGAAAGGAAAGGGCTTGTAGCGAGAGTGCAGGTGACTGACTGATGTGAGTCGAAAAGCTTGGAACCAGGACCAACAGAGGAAGCCATCGCAGCCTTATAGGTTTGCAGCCTGGGAAGGACGTGACAAGGGCCTCAGATAGAAGGCAGCAGTGACGAAAGAGCATCTTACCGAAACCGATTGATGGCAGCTCGTGGACCCATACGCTTGTATGCAGGTCAGCCGTCACCCGGGTCGCGGAGGGCGGCGCAGGGCACGGAGGATGGTGATGGAGATGGCATGGCAGGTGCCTTGCCATGGGTGCCATGTTGGCGAGGCATGTAGTCCAGTACCGTACCGTGTGATGAGTAAGGCAAGGAAAGGCCACGATGTATCTCCCGCAGTCTGCCGAACATGGAGGCGTGCGAGCAGAGGTCTGGCGCTGAGCGGACGGGGTGGTAAGTACACACAGTCGAGCAAGCGGTCGTTCGTTTGTGTGGACAGGGAATCCAGGTTGCCCATGCAGCCCAAACGCCGCGCTAGTGCACGTAGGGTAATGCCAGGACATGCTTCTTCGTTCTCTGGGCAGTGAGAAGGGGTGACGGGGGTTGGGGTGTCGTAATGGGGACTGCCGTGAACTGTACAGCCGCGTATAGTAAATCGGGCCAAGTTCTCTATGGGAGCACCAGAGTGCCGCTTACCTACGTATGCCGCGAAAGGAGTCAGACTCACCTTTGATGCACATTGCAAGGTACCGCCCCGCCATGCTATCGGCGCCGACCTACGAGGTACAGTACCTACAGGTAGTACTCGGTGCAGCAGCACATCCGGCCCAGGCCCCCAGGTATACTGTAGGCAGGTACGTAGGACTGTTGGGTCCCGGACGGAGGGATGGGAATTGGGAATCGGGCACTGGTGTACGGTACAGTAATGTAGGGCTCGTGGTGCAGCTCGACGACCTTGGTACGTGCTGGGGAACTACGTTTTCTTAGTATAGCTGGTACCTATATGGAAAGACTCATACTTGTAACAACCGTGCAGCATACCTAACCGCGGTAGGTAAAACGTGGCCTGGTAGTCCTGGCTAAGTAGGTAGGTGCCAGAGGTTAGAGGGGGCCTAGCAAGCCCCGACAAGCCCTGGGCACCTACCTGCGTTACCCACTCCAGTTGCTGCTGCGCCAAGCTGCAAAAAATAGAAAATGATCTAGAGTGGGACTAACTTGAAAGGGGCCTGTTCCGCTGAACAGCCTCCGTTCCGCAGCGTAATTGCCGGCAACAGGGATTTAAATCTATCTATGGGCTCTTGTGTGCTCGCAGCGACAACGTCTCTCTCCGCGCAGCATGCGAAGGAAGACATGGCCTTGCATGGCCTTGCAATGCCCGATTTAGAATCTTGTCGGTGTCACGAGAGTGCTGGCATCTGACAAATATCAATAGCCAGCCCGCCCGAGTCTGGTCCGAGCAGCTCTGGTCCGGAATTGTAAGGACAGCAAATCGGATACCCGGTCGTGCTATGTGAATTTGCTACCTTAGTATGTACCTATAATAGTGCTTGCTTACGATATATGATGTAGGGGGTGGTGCTTCTCAGCGCTTCCACGAGCAGAACGACGGGGTGACTAGGCATGTACGTATCTGACCGTTGAAGTAAACCGAAGCCCCCGGCTCCCGTGGGCGGGTATCGGCCTGCTTTGCTAACGTAAGATGAAGCCAAGTTCAACCGACAAGCATGAGGTATAGTCCCTAGGTTAGGTAGGTAGCTACTGACGGTCCCGCCTACGTAATTGTTCCCTCCCGTTTGTTACTTAGTCTCGCACATAATCGGAACAAGGTTCTGGCCACGAGTGATGAATACCGAAACCGAACGCCCCGAGACGGCATTCCAACAGCGACACTATCTTGAAAATGACGTTTATGTCCAGTATCAACCGACGGAGGGCTCGTGGCACCCTCCTCTGTAGCTATAATTACCATGGCAACACGACGAGTCAACCGTGAAACGAGGGTCTTGATATTCGCAACCCGTTCCCGTAGTGTGGTGACTGGGTGCAAATCGAGCCTTGTTGGTTGCTTGGCTCCTCCATCGTGATTCTCCACCAGGTTACCTGATGACGGCGTCCAGGGTTCTGTCCAAGGTCTGCCGGACTGTATTTTGATAGGCAGATACCGGAAATTTAGGACAGCTACATCCCATAGCAAGCAGGACAGGACTCTTATGTTCTTCGAGAACAAAGTAGACGTAGGTAGATAGTCCATGTGCTTCCCGAGCCGCTATTCTTAGGTTTACCATCTTATTACCACCTATTTTCGGTGGGTATGTGGTGGCAGCGGCCGTTCATGGATACCTCAACGGCGCCGAGTTGAAAGACAGCCCTAGATATCTGGCAAGAACCTGAAGATCAGCCTAGGGCAAATCGCATCGCATTTCGCATGTCAAGAATTCGGCTAACCGTGTTTGGTAGGTCTGAATAGGTACCTTAACCTACCTACCTACCTCTTACTTACATAAGGTAAGTATGTAGTTCCTGGGTTGTGTGTTGCATGGGCGCCAAGTACCACGATCGGCTGTCGTACGCCCAGCGTCAACTACCTCTACTGCAAGCGATCGGCTTTGTCCTACAATACATGCATGAAAGAACCCATGTCGACAAGATGATCTGCTGCATTTGGATCAATTTTTGTAAAAATCAGGAACACATGTGATCCCAAGTAGGCTAACCCGACCTACCTGTGCAGACATACCGATTGATGGTACCTTAGGTACCTACAGGAGGTGGTACTGGAATCGAGGTCAAGTCGAAGTGCTGCACGCCTGCGTAAATGCTCTGGGTACAGGGCTCTTCAGAGGCCTTTCTCAGCAGCCCGGCTGCTGATTGTTGACGTGCTCTAGCGGTTAGTTTAGCGTCTCAACGCTCAACCGGCCTAAGCAACCTGAGATTGCAGGCCTCGTACCAGCAGCCAATGAACATGACAGTGGACCCTGCTCCAAGCTCCCACCGGGTCCTCTCCCGCATACAGCATTCGGGACGAAGATATAGTACAGTAGGTAGTCACGGCTTGCAGGCCTGTCCACCTGAACATCTGAAACAGGAACGGGGGCCATCTAAGACTGAACCCTGATATCTCATCGCCGACAAGATAGATCTACGATGACGGCCGCCATCCCGGACTTCTGGGTCAAGTCTAGAATGCTCGATTAGCAAATCATCCAGGGTCCACAGACACAATTCCACCTGCTTGGTGCGCTCTCACACATCTCGGGCAATGTGTAATATGTTCTGTCGATTGAAGATGAAGCAAACCAACTTGAGCAGCTTGCCAAAACCCTCCCCTAGGCCACTTACTACAAGATAATAAACACGTATCAGAAATTGCCTGGAGTCTCGAATTAATTCTGCGTTTCCTACAGAGTGAAGGAGACCAAAAACAAACAAAAAAAAAAAAAACCCCCCCGAAACCTACTCGACGTCACCAAGACGCATATTCTCATCTACGTTCTAGTCCGGAAACATGCACCGAAACGCTAGTCGTGAGGACCGTCCATCACGTATGTCATCCGTCCACTTGTTCCCTGCACAGCTGGCATCAACCGTCTGGGGTAATCACAATAATAACACCGGTGTAATACACCGTCTGTCTGGCGGTTAGTCGGGATACCCCGTACAGCGCACTGCGTGTATACGCAGTCAACGATGCCGCATTAGGACTGCCAGTGGCAAGCACCGGCGGTCAGAGTTCGTCAAGAATCCATAACGATCCACTCCGTCGACAGACGGCAGTATACCCTACCTAGGTACTACAGTACACCATGAGGTCAGCGGTAAAACGGCCGACGATGAACATCGAACATGGAATTGGAACGGTGAACCCTAGATGAGGCTGTCAGCCTTGCGGGTGCCTTGCGAGATCCTCGTCATGGCAGCAATTCCACAATACCTTGTAGGGGATCCCTTCGCAAGTCATCCAATCGTCTATCTACCTGGGCAGTCTCCGCGTTCAAGATCCCCGACCACGGTTCTGTCAAGGGTGTCGAGGGCCAGTGTTAGCGACCGGGTTCTGACCGGGTCGTATGACTATTGCCGGGGTGAACTGCGCCTCAAAAGTGGCTTCACACCAGAACCGCCCCTAATAATCGACGAGCCACCGTCCACTCTGGAGCCCGAGGAATCGACTTGTGCGAAACGGGTATCAGTCCGTCATGTAAGAGCTGCTGGCGAGTGCACGACTCACCGTCCTGCAATAGAGGGCCTATCGGCTCGTGGTCCGGTGTGCATGTTGCAGCTCCTCTATAGGTCCGTTTGCTACGCCAGACGGCATCGCCGGCGGAGTCTCTAACAATTATCAGATTGCTGCTCTACTGTACCTATTCGACTCTCGCAGCCCTTCACCATCTCCGGCCAACCCTAATTTGGAGATGATCAATTAATTACCTTGATAACCTGCTTACCTTCAATTCTACCGTACTTCGTATTTACGGGCTATCAGAATTAGCAGACCGTATAGGGAGTCACATGTCGCATTGGAGCTTGTACTGCGCGCAGTCAAACCCGCTCTGTGACTCATTTTCGTCAGAGACAAAGAAAAGTCGCTCTTCTAAATACATCATACAACCGAGACATAAATGCATCTACACTGATGTCGTCTAAGCACCTAACTAGTGCGCAGCGTACGCTTGCTAGGGATAAAGCTCGAGCCAACGGCCCGAACCTAGCAGGCATAATTAGCTATCTCTACATCTCACTGACCTGTGGCGTCTTGGTTTATCCACTCATCGTCATGCTCTGGTACCGTGGTTCTAGAATTTTGTCCTTGTTTAGTGCGCCTGCGTCTAAAAATCTCAGGGCGAAATGTTTCTGGGACGGCCGGACATGTAAAGATACAACACATAGATACAGGATACTTTGTTTTGATAGAGATCCTACCGACCAGGACCTCATACAGTAACTGGTCCCCACTCATAATCATACTACCGTAGTCCTAGTATGGTATTTTTCTCATGTCCCTGCTCTTGCCCTGCATTGACATTGTTACAGTCCGGGGTGTACTCAGCTCGCCCGGGATTTATAGCATCCTGTATGGGAAATTGTATACATCAGGATTAGTGAAAGAGAATCAGAACACTCATTCATGATCTTAGTATCTGCAACTCCTCCGACACTATATCATTAGCCTGTTAAACCAGCTATCCTGGGTATATCATTAACTTCTGTCCTAGCTTGGCCTTCATGTTATGAGGATATGTAAGTCTCGGACTCTGGCTATAGCAAGGTAGTTATGTTTCGTGTTTTTCACTAAGAGGTCATCGCGCTATGCTAGAAGTACCACACCTGAAGAGCGTCTTGTCTTCGGTAGTAACACTATGGGATGGTGGAACCCAGACGATATAAAACGATCTTGCTCTATACTCATGAAACATATGTCACACGATGATATATAAATACCTTCAACGCCCGCAACAAGCAGGTCGAGTGCCTTTACCGTTGGTCCAGAGCCGAAATTTAAGCCGAAATTTCCGTTGACAGCAGCGTCTTCTCAGCTACGGTCCCGCTGTACCAGCCCTCTGGGTATGCAGCATGCCGTGTACCGATTCTTCGGTGTAGACCTGCATGCTTACCCATCTTCTAGATCCGGCGAAGCAAACATTGCAATATTGAGGCGATCTCATGCATACTGCACCTATTCGCAACACCTCCTGCCTGCAACTCAGCCATGGACTTATACGGACCGACCAATTACAGCAAGAGCTTTGTGACGATGGCGAGCACGTGCCTCGTAGAATAGGCACGGCTATTCGATGTTTGAATCTTGGGGGTGTTCAAGGGATGTTCGCTTATGATCCCGAATGTGCCGAACATAGCTGATAAACAGGCACCACCGAGCCAATGTCGACTCCTTGCTGCCAGTATGACGACACATCCTATTGCTTAAACCCAACAAGCATGTAGTCGAGGTGGCTTGGGCCGCGGTCCCCCCACATCATGAAGAAACAACCACGGACCATGGTTAGTGGCGTCGTTCAAACAGTTGCAAGCCCCGGCTCGTATGAGCTTATTTAGGTCTCCAGATCGTCATTCGTCCATTCCCCCAGCTCCCAGGCACGTATTTAACATGTGACGTCGTATTTTACGCATGACTCGGCAGTCAGCTGGCCAATAGGTAAAACCAATTGGCAGCCCCGATCCTCCCGGGCGCAGCGACATCCAGGTCAAGTTACCGGCTGTCAGGGAGCAGAGAGAGCTTCCCGAAGAACTGGATCCGAGGGCTGCACGATGGACACATGTCTGACAGATAGCGTGATTCAATCCTACGAAGGTACCTGAGTCACCTCGAGGAACCCGGGTGGGCACACCACGCGGCATACGAGGAATATCCTGGATCTTGCTGGCCGAGGCGGTATACGTCAGGCACAGCTCAGTAAGGTCACTATAGCAGCATAAGCTGCACATGTAATAAACCCGACGGGCTACCATTTACGCCGCGCGGAGCTCGTTGAATAATAACTTAGAACCCCCCAGTATTTTCATGATATTCTTCCTTACTCTTCGCCGATCTAGAATTATCGTTGCCAATTTCTAATCAACAGTAGAGGAGATAGAGGTGTGT
Organism: Xylaria acuta; assembly: GCA_022495125.1. Taxonomy (NCBI): domain Eukaryota; kingdom Fungi; phylum Ascomycota; class Sordariomycetes; order Xylariales; family Xylariaceae; genus Xylaria; species Xylaria acuta. The sequence continues at coordinate 56,986 of MU383108.1, forward strand.
ATCAAGCGTTAGTCAGTGATACCTTGAAGGCGCCACTGATGTCGGAAGCATCTGACATACATATATGCAACCCTCGTTCGGGCCAATGACAGTAACCCCCGGTCTCTTCGGCGGAGCTATTAAAGTGATACATGAAATACAGGAATGGAATCATCCGGGAACCGGGCGTTCGGATCAAGTGGCGTCTGTATAGGACGCTTCCAGCCAGGTCTTTAGAAAAGCCTGGGAGAGAAACTCGTACGGGCCACTTACACATCGGCCTCGCCACATATATCCGGCGTTCGCCTCTGTAATTGCCCAGGCACAAGCCGACGGTAGTAACGCCCATACTAATAGCGGTCTACTGGGCTTACTCCCGAACGTGATAAACCCGGGGCCGAATAAACGCCGGCAAGGTTAAGGGTAACATCGGCCTTTTCGTTACTCACCTCATCCATCCGTCTAACCTAGCACCCATCCACGCTACGCACTACACACTACATAGTACACACCACACACCTTATCCTGCAGGAACCACATCCGTTGTACTCACCCCAGTGCTAGAAATATCTACTGCCATTTATGCATATACCCGCCTCCTAAAGCCTCGGACATGTCGTCATGGTCACGCGGTGAGCGTAGGCAACCAAGAAAACGGTATTTAGTACTTGCGTGTGTATAGAAATACTAGGAAGTCCATTGATTAGTACGAATTGCGACGATTATGGTGATCAATCGCCTTCACGCCACACGAGTACATATGCGTATGTGTAGGCATGATTGCAGCATATGACATGAATTCCCAGGGTTCCTTATTACATGTACATAATTTCCAGGCCAAATAGGCCACACCAAAGAACAGGGGAACGCTGCCCTTTCCCACCCTTTCCGGATGTCTTGGTCTCGGAAAGGTCACTTCGGTGAGGCAAATATACGATGGCAGCACAACCCCCTCGGTTTTCGTTACTTACCGGGAGCAAAATCCATACACAAATGAGAGAAAGAACGGTATAACATGACTTGCCTATAGCCCCGTGATCCTGTGCCGTAGGTGATATATGTGTCCTACGAGTGGCCAACAAACAGATCAGCAAATTCGATCCTAGCCAGAACAGAAGAATGAGGCTGAGATTCGGGGATTGCAACACCAGAAGTCACACGCTATAACGTAATATCATGCATGTGTAACTCTTCGAAACCCCCCCCCCCCCCCCTTTGCGTATAAATATGTACATACTTACTCCCCACATTTCGAGTCTTTCCGTCCCCTTTTTTCTCTGTAGTCGGGCACAAAGACAGAAATATATCTGGACATGAGGTCCACGTCAGATTTGAATTGCCATTTCGAGGGTTGAAATACGGAGGCAAAAATAGCTCCAACACTGTGCCACTAATAGGATTGACTGCATACACCATCACGCCAAGCTTACACAAGGCAAACAAATGGTAGTCGGACAAAGGCATCAAGGCCTATAATATGTAACAAGGGCTTGAATCAAGGGCTTGGAATGGTCTTCAAATTGTAATAATCATCTAGGGCGTCAAGGGGCCTATGAAGGTCTTGTCCCCCTTTTCAGCCAGTGGGAGACCTAGGGTCTTTTATGTCTGAATAGCCTCGCGTATAGTTACCGACCTTCGCGAATAATTGCCGACCGGAATCGCCGACCCGTTAGGTCTCGGCTAGGTCATATGTTTGATCAGGCAAACACGGATAGAAGCCTCAATCGCGGGTAGAAGCCTTAACGCGGTCTCCCGCTCATATGATTATATACATGATATCGGATACAGCCCATTGGGTCTGTGTGACATAATACGAGAATCCAGATATTTCTGATCAGCCTAGCCTTATCGCCACCAATTAAGAGATGCCTGAATATAGTCGAGCGAAGGCCACCAGGCCTAACCTGGTTTCATATGGCTTGGTTCGGGGCGTCGCCGGACTCCCGTGCCGCATATCTGCGAGTGACTACATTGTAACTCTCGGCATTGTGGCTTTCCGTTATCTGCCTTCCTTACAGGGTCCCAGCTTACTTGCTCTCGATCCGTTTTATTTCATCCTGTTCTTCTTACTCTGGGGTATGCTACAATTGGGAAACTCTATCGTCTTTTCGTATACACAATTAACTATGGCTTGCCTTTGCCCGAACCTTGTACTATCTTGAAATTCAAATCAAGGCTAGGAACTACTTCCTGATACACGGACCGTTAATAGTTCAGGTGTTTGTCTAATTTTTGGTTAATTCTCGCCCTAGTTATGAAGGGACACAATGGGTTCTTGAGAGCATGGAGATTGCCCTCATCTTTCATAGGCCTATCATCTGGGCCTCGATTATTAATGTTCTTAAACTTGAGCCAGTTGATACGTGAATGTGTAAAACGTCTATAGGCACCAGCCAGCAATATCACGCTGGGATACGCCACATGTTAATGCTAATACAATCTATCATGGTGCCATTTATTAATAACTGGGAAAGTCTCACCAAATTACCAGAGACGGACACGGTGGTTATATAAGAGAAGGTTGAATTTTGTTGTTCTCGTCAGTTATACACGAACCATAAACGATGGGCTGTCTATCGCGTATACAACCACAGGATTATGTTGAGAAGGCAATTTAGCTATGAACCATGAGCGTTGTTGTTACGCGTAGGATACCAAGACACCGCTGTCAGCCTTTTATACAATGTTGTATTCTTTGTCCACGGCGGGTGCAATTTATTAACACATGAGGTGAAGAACGGAGAACTGCACAAAGTGTTAGAAGCAAAAAGGTATAAGTCGTCACTTAAACGTTTACGGATAGTTCCAGTAGATGTGTAGACCGTCTGGTGCACTCACCACACAGAAAGAAGCTGGGGATAGTTTTGGATTCAGAAGATGACTTCTTGTCTGAGCCATCCTTCTCTTGAAAGATACATGAAACCTCAAGCTCTGCACTATGGAGTGATGTGTCCTGGGGTTTCGCCATCGTTGAGACAGCTATTATAATACATAAAATGCGTCTCCATGTTCAGCGTATCCATCACGAGCAGACTACTTTCATCCTCACACTGCCTAGTTCTCTACTGATGAGTAATCGTCCCATTGAAAGTCAAGGCGTCTCCTATCCACTCTTCCCTTCCAAGTATGGTTTTATTAACAGTATGGTACATACACTGGAAGAAGCGAACTTACGTCTTCCCAAGTCCAAGTTCAAGTCTGCACTTCCGCCCTGGGCTGCTGACAGGCGAAGATAGGGGACACGCTTTTGATCGTCTATTTCCCTGTGAATGGAGTGGGCTGCGTCAAATCGAAGAAAGTATATAGTGAGAATCTCAAGGCGATGGAGATAGGTAGATATAAGGTGATTGGTTTTCCGACAGCCATGGCTGACTTGCCCGAATGCAAGAAAACAGTTCTTTCGCATTACAATGATATAGCGCCGCCATGCAGAAGCAAAAAGAAAAAAGTGAAGACCACAGCTCATAATATTCGTTCTGCGGCATAGCACTGGAAAGAAATACCCAATTGTCCTTCATGTGCATGTCATAACTGCAATTGAAGACTCGTGCGAAGTTCGTGCGCTCACGCTCTATCCGTTCAAGCCCGTCGGCTCATGGCAACATTGGCGCCTGCAGAGGCCAGATCTTGCTTGCCGCTAGCAGTTCGGCCAGCCACACGAGGCAGGTTGCTGCTGCCTATAGCACCAGAGGAAACAGGACCATTACTAGTGCTGGTTCGCTTGACACCGGCGCCGCCGGTCACTGTCCCATTGATGCCAGAGACACGCCTGGGGCCGGGCACAGTCTTTTGCGGACTGGCATTGCTTATTTCTCTAGGACGAAAGACAGCATTGCTCTTAGTAGCAGCTGGTGGTTCTGGCAGTGGTCTCGGCGCGGATATAGTATTGTGACGCTTCATAGGAGACGACTCTCGGGTCCGAGTGACAGGTACTGTGGTTTTGTGTCCGGTAATGAACTCATGGCGAATGGCCTCTTCAGGTTTTAGGCGGCGATCCGGATCCCACCTTAAGCAGCGAGCAAGAAAATCAAGGAAGGGCTCATCATCGCATTTGATAGCCTGTTGTAACGTCTTCGAGGAGGGGCGTCGACGTCTCCCTTTGGTAGACACATTTAGGCGCGGTTTTCCCAAAGAGTCGAAGAAAATCTTCTTCCTTGTGCTCTTTTCGATGAGATGCTTCTCGGGTGGACCGAAAACCTCCATAATACAAGCAAGCTGTTCTTGTTCATTCTCACCAGGAAAAATTGGGACTCCGGTGTACAGCTCGGCTAAGATGCAACCAAGACTCCACATATCAATGGGAAGGCCGTAAGTCATTCCCAAGATGACCTCAGGCGATCGGTAGAATCGTGATTGGATATATGTATACACCTTTTCGTTTTCGAAACAGCTGGAACCGAAATCAATCACCTTGATCTCAGAGTGCAAGGGATGCCGAAGAAGGATATTTTCTGGTTTCAGGTCACAGTGTATGACTTTGTGTTGCTTGAGTATTGCGAGTGAGCTGAGCATTTGTTTCGTGAAACGCCGAATGAGTTTGAGAGAGAAACCGCGGAATGAGTTGGATTTGATGAACTCGTAGAGATTCATATCAAGAAGTTCTGTTGATATGCAAAGGTGACCTCGAAAGTAGAAACTATGGGTGAAATTTACCATGCTGTGCCTGTTCTTGGGATCCCATTCGCGGAGCTTCTTCAAGATATTGACCTCGACAAGAGCTTGCTGATGGAACCTCTTCTTATTTCGAATGATTTTAACTGCCACTAGACCGCCGGTCTTGTGGTCGATGCATCTGACGACCTGCCCAAAACTTCCCTTTCCGAGGACATCAACAATTTCATACCGATACGCGAGATGATCACCCATAATAATAGAGTAGTCTCCACGCTCGTCATCATAGCCGAAATTCGGCTTACTAGTGTGTAGATCGCCCACGATCTTGCTGGCATTTTGAGTGCCACAAAAATATATATCACTGTAGTCAATGATCTCTCCTTTTTCATATATGTTCAGGATGGCAATTCGGATAGCGTCCTGGGGGCCAACGCGTTCCTTTGGCGTTGCCCGCTTGCGAAGAGCATCAAGAGTCCGAGCTGCAATCTCCGTCTCTTTCTTCCTCGCCCCCATCCTTTTCATCTCTTCCTCAGCAATGTGATCATCTCGATCGAACTCCGCGGCGTAGGGCTCATTGTGTTTGATAGAAGCAACAGACGGCCTTGGCCGGATGGCTTTTTGTATCGATGGGACCCGCGACTGGGCTGACGTTTCAATCATCGAGTTATTACCAATGTCCTTCTTATGGGTACTCCAACTATCGGACCGGGTCTTATCTTGTGTCAAGGAAGCGGTTAAACTAGACGCAGAACTCTTCCGTCGCTTCGACTCTAAGTAACCACCTATGGGTTTCACTGCGTGGCTTGGGCTTGGAGCTTTAGCGGCATTTAGATGCATTGACGCTGAGACTGGAATTCGCGGCGGTGGCATGCTTTCCTGCCGCGCTTGTCTCTCCGCTGTTTTGTCGATGGAGCTGGCAGAGACATGGTTACTACTTTTCGAGTTGCTTCGCTTCCAGGATAAGCTCAATTTCCTCCTTAGTGAGCTTATGGAGGATGGGGTCTGAGGTTCCTCCGGACTCGTTTGAGGGGGTGGTGACTTTGGCTTCGTAAGTTTTGGGGCTCTTGGTCCTATTAGTTTCTGATCAGGTTTGAATCCAACAGTTCTCTCCACTGAAACCGTGTGATTGAAATCCCCGTATGTCTTAGATTTAGTAATCAAGCTCTCAAACGTGTCACCACCCTTTGGCGCAGACGAAGAGAGGAATGGCGAGACTGCAGGCTTGCGTGATGGTGTTTTCACAGATCCCTCTGTGAAAGACTCTGAAGAGCTCGCGGTGTCCTCGGCACCGGGGCTCTCCAGGCGACTGTGATGGACTGAGCTACTACTGCGCGGGATTGGCATGTCTGCAACTTTACCCAAGCGACCCCTCGAGAAGAACGTGCTCCTGGAAGCTGTCATTGGAGTTGTAGGAGTTTTCGCGAGGGTTCGCGTTGGCGGTGGAGTTAACTTCCCTTTCTCGGAGCCCTGGTCTTGTAAAGCCGCAATTTTCGCGGCGGTAGGCGTACTCAATGGACCTAGATTCAAAGGTGGCAGACTGAGAGGTTGCAAATTCTTCTTGGAAGGATGTGCGGTCTCTTTCTGCTCAACATCTGATGACGTACTTGCCAATGACTTTCGCGGTGCTGACTTCCGCGGATTCATGTTTGCTTGACTATTGATTGGAGGCTCAAGTAACGGAGGAATTGACAATGTCCCAGTGGAATTACTGTGGATGCTGCTAGTGTCCAAGGTATGGTTGGATTTTCTCTTCCCAAGCCGAGAAATTTCCGCTGGGGAGTCTTTTGGAGACTCATACGCCTTGGGAATGGCGGGTACAGGTGGAACATCTTCCTCCTCTTCGGCTGGAGGAGGATTATGAAGACCTAAAGTTTTTGGAGCTGGTAATCTCGTGCCCTGACCGCCTTGCGAAAGACGCTGGATCGAGCTCGTTGATGTTCTGTGAGTGTTGTGGCTGGTGGTCGAGCCAACAGAGAGGCCAGAACTGTATGATTTTCTGTTGGTAACTTCTGGAGTCGTCCTTGAAGACGAGGAAGGGGTGGAAGCCTTCCGAGGAATCATCGACGGTGAACGTGAGTTAGGGCGTAGATCGATCGGCGGAGGCGGTGCTACTGCGATCGAGGCTAAACTCTGAGGATGTGCTGACATTCTCCTCATTCGTTGCGCATCTGTTGGGGAAATAGTTCTTGCACCCAGTCCGCTGGCATGGGATCCGTGACTAATTGGCATGACGGAGACTCTTCGTGAGGTGGCCGTAGTGCCCTTGGCCCTCGGTGATTTTGACAATGACGAAGACATGCGACTCTTCTCTGGATTTAGACCGCCGTTGCTGCTGATATCTGTAGAGAAGGCCGCAGATAACCTTGGTGCTGGCTGTATTGAACGAGCCTTGGTAGCCCGCGACACGTTAAGTTGCCTTGTGCTATCGCCCGGCTCTCCCCCAACCGACTCGGTCGATGACCGAGGACCTTCGCTCGCGTGTCTTTCCGGTCCACCTGACAACAGACTAGGCCGGCGCTTCACCGTACCTCTATTGCTATAATCAGCGTCAATGATACCCGGCCCAATCGACTTCCTGGGTGGCTTTGCAATGTTACTGCTGGAGACCGGGGGGTAATGGCTTTGACGACGGGCCCGCATGGCTGCTGGAGCAGTCGGTGCATCTATGACAGTTGAAGATATAGACACGGTGGAACCGTTGCTAACTTGTCGCCCTGACGCACTGGGTCTCCTGAGGATCGATCCAGATCTAGAGGATCTCGTTGTGGCGGTATTCGACGGGATGTTGGGCTGTACCGTAGAACGCCCTCCTCCTCCGTTCTGAGGGGCGTGGTACTGCTGAGCCGCCATTTCATCCTCTACAAAAGAACCCTCGCTGATGATGCTACCCTGACCCGATGGTGATGGAAATTGGGCCAATTTGAAGTCGTTCGAAGCGGACTCGAGACTGCTCTGGAGATCATCGAAGCTGACAGAGGGGAGAAAATCGAAAGAGGTCGTCGAATTATCCTCTACCTCGCCTGGGGTTCCATTCCGGCCGAAGGAAAATAAGGAATGGTTGTTGGACGGGGACGCATGCAACATTGGACCGTCGTGGGCAGCATGTGTCGTCGTCTTGTGGATGGGGCGTATGTTCTCCTTGCTACGGACAAACCAGGTCGAGTTAGTAGCCGACACCAAGGAAACGGGGCGAGGTTTTGGGGGGGATGGACCGGATAGAAGTCCAAATGAAGCAGTTGGGATGGGTGAGAAACGCACGATCGGGTCGGAGACTGCGCAGCCGGTCTCGGGCCACCAGGGACCAGATGCTGCTCCCTATTCATAGGGGACAACACGGGCACTTGCGAGGCACTAGATAGAGGGTCGGAGGGGAATCTGGGGATGGCACAAGAACGGCGGTGCCAGCAACCTTGGTGGTTTCGCTGTTTCGCTACTTCGTCTCTTCTCACAGGCAATAGACCGGACAGATTCCCCGTGGACGAGAGACTTCGCAACCAATCTCAGTCCGGCGAAGGAGCCGAGTGCTTCGACACGGCTACCGCATTCCGGGGACGCGACAGGGCAGAACACAACTAACAGTGGACAGCCAAGCCAACCGACGGCGGAAAAGGACAGCTTGTCGGGGCGAAGAAGAGACTGCGTTGGGGATGGAAAGGGAAGAAGAGAAGAAGGTTTGCAGCAGGCAGGCTGGTGCCTTGTTGATTGGTCGGCCTACCTGGGAGCAGGTAGGTTGATTGGCGAGCTGGTGGTAGGTCGTTTTCCTGGTTGATCAAGGAAAGAAAACAAGAGTCGACACGGGGGCTGACGATCCACTAACACTTCCCACGTCGGGACAAGACGTGGAGTTTGGGTTTGGTAAGTAGGTGCTTAAGCCAGCGACAGCGCACCGTTTCTCTCGCTGTCTGGGCGATTGCCGGGCTAAACGGCCTAACCCAGACAGCGTAAGGCGGGGGTGACTACCTTCCTACTACCTATGTAAGTACCACCTGTGCGCTAGAGGTGGACGCTCCCCTAGCTAGGTACCTAACAACATACCTACATATGTAAGTACCGACACTACATGTAGGTACAGCCTACAGCCTACACCTCGTCGCGCCGCCGCCGCCGCAACAACAACTTGGAAGGGTTATAGACGGAACAAGCCTACACGACAGGGGGGAAACAGGCAGGCAGGCAGGCCGAAAAGAAGGAGAGAAGGGATTGTTGGATGAATGGATAGGTACATACCAAGATGGGATGGACGTCTGGGTACCCGGGGTGCTTGTTGCTGCGGTAATACAATATTAAACGTGCTGTCATATATATACATGTATGAGTATATATACTCGATGATAAGCAACATGAGATTCCTTGTTCCTGCATCCAGACATGTCCCCTATAGCCCAACTACTCGTCTTAACGCGTCCAATCAACCCCACGATCTGTCCGTAAAGCTACTTCTTTTTCTGGTTGTTATTATGAGGCGCTCTACGGAATTGCCCAAGGCTGTCGCCACGTTAGGGTGCCTCGTCAGGCCGTGTTACTCTGCAGCGCTCGACCAATGTTGTGCAGGGGCAATGAACGCCAGGTACCAATGGCCGAAACAGGTAATTCAAGCAGCTTTATGGTTGAAGACGAATAAGCGGCCCGTTAGAGTTATTATATCCAGCGTAGACTGGAAACGGTGCGCGTCGCCTTACGTCTACTTCATGTAATTTAATTTTCATGTTCTCGATTGCGTCAAGCTACCTTACGGTATGAGCCCATGCCTGTATGTGGACACGTATTGGCCGATCTAAGCAACATGTCACAATCTCTTTCATCGCTTCCATTCTCGGACCTGCATGCGCCCGCTGCTCGAGGCTGCATGCTGTGGTTACAGACGTGGTTGACCGACCGACCTCTAGAGTTGCGGCGGTGTGTTTGTTGACGTCCATTTCCAGGCTTGGGGCGTGCATTGCATCTCGCATACCTATATGTACCGACCTAGGTACATAGTAGGTAAGTAGGACTGTACATATATACCTAGGTAGGTAGGCACCTGTCTAGCTCTTCCGTCCATAGCCCCTCTTCCCCCTTTCCGCGAGCCCAAGTCGGCAGAGACAAGCAAAAGATCGGCCGGCCAAGAAAAGAGGACTCTTCCAGTTCGAAACGGCCCGGAAAGGAAAAAGATCCAACCAAAAATGCTACCAAACCAACCAGCTATCTACACGGGTTCGGCCATTGCCATCCCAACTGCAATGTTTGTTTTGTTAAGAATTCATGCTATTGCTTCTGATATATATTGTTTTTCGATGAACCTTGTCTACTCTGGAACAGCCACGCCTAGGACTTCCATCCCGCGTCTTTCTTACGCGCATGTACTTAAAAGCCAAACCACCCCACTGCGGGAGTCAAGTACCTACATAGTACAGGTATGTAGATCGGAAAAGTCGTACTGATAAGGTTTGACCGAATCCCTTCCAGTTATCTTGCTTGATAGGTATGATATATCCACCCGGACTGAAACTCTTTATTACTGAGTGTCAGCGCCATCCCGCGCTACTAAGGCAATAAAGCACATACGCAAGACAAGAAGTTCCAGAACCTGCTTGCCACCGGCCTGTTCATCCGATCGAAATATCACCGCCGGCATATTCACTGCCGTTGTTTCGTAGGCTGAAGTAGCACAGAGACCCGTATCCATCCTTCAGGCTTCTTCAATGTTTGTAGTCACGTAGCCGCATTCTCCCTGCAAACGAATATGACGTGTTGGTGTGCGCAATGTATTAATACTGGTTTAGTTTCATCCAAGCCAGGCCATCACACAGAGGTGTCATTTAATAGTACATAATGCCCGCAAGGCAAGCAAGGAGCCGGGAGTGTATGATGCCCTTAAACCTTAACCCCAGCTTAAGCATACATTTCCCTGCTTTCCGGAAGCGTATGCAGCAATGCAATGCCCCGAGATGTGTACTATACAATCCGTCGCTACGATGCGTCGATATAATGGTGTTACAGACACTGTTCGCTGTGCGCTGATACAAAGAGTAGGGTATCCCCGTTTCGTGTAATAAATCCAGTGTGAAGTCGAATCCTCGTCCCGGTCGTTCCGTGCTTTTTCTCATAGGAATAATCTCCAGATGCCCAGCCACGCCAGTCCCAGCGACGTCGTTGCGATGCCGAACTTGCGGCTGCGAATGCCGAACATGGACTTGCTCGCCAGGATTTTAGCCTGTTGCCGCTCGAGTTGCGCGTTGCCGGAGAAGTAGCTATACGCCGCGAGACCGATGAATGCGCCGCCACCTGTCAGGACGCGTAACAAGAAAGCTGTCAGCCCAGTGCTTCCTAGAATCCGGCCTCGTCCCAGGGACGCTCGACTGGATCTTGGTTGTAGTAGGCGAACGGGAAGCAAGAAAAAGTGACGTGTATACTAACCTACAACTCGGCATGGCAGGCAGTCCTCGCCCCGGTCCTGTTTTAGGAGATCGTCGAGGCTTTCCGGCTTGTCGAGAATGCCCACGGATGGGACTTTGTCCTTCGCCATTCTAGCTGCCGAGTCAGATGCGCGACTGGAACTGACGACTTTAATTCCGACAAGATTTACGAAATACTGTACGACCGAGTCTTGGGATGTGCAAGTGGTCCGAGCTTCGGCCAGCCTTCCTCGACGCGACCTACCCTGGAATAGGATGTGTTCATCGTCAATTTCAGATATGCTTTCCCTCCTGCTCCTTTTTCTTCCTTTTCTCCCTTTTTTGTTCAAGCTCTATATCTTGGCCTATAGATCTTATTTTGGCGATTGTAGTGGGGTTGGGAAACTGGACTATACTTGGAGCATAAAGCTATTGTGCATGTGTACTTCATAGTACTACCAATTTCATTGATCTACTAACCCATAATTCAGCACTGCCCGTTCACCTTCACGCGAATCTGGGAGGGCTGCTGGCTGTTTGCTTTGGCTGCTTAAACTACCCAGGTAGGTAGGTAACGTCACGTAGGCAACTTAGTTGCATGGAATATTCATTGTCATCGACGGACCGGACCTCAATATACAAATACGATTGATTAGACGAATCAACGCCACCACCTGAACTGGCGGCCTACAATTTGAAGGCACTACTCGAGACGGCCATTGCAGCTTTGGCCTTGTTCCCGTCAATATCCACGACCTCGCCCTTCTTATTAATGACCTTGACACCACCCTTCTTGAGATCACCGAGTGTCTCTTTGCGTTGCTGCGCCTTCGCGCTCCGTGGGTTCTGGCTGTCGAGGCCACCAGCCTTACGAAGCCTCTCCTTTTCACGGCGGCGCTTCCTTGTCCTATCTTCGCGTGTCATCTCCTGCTTAGCGACGGGTAGGCCGCTCTTAGTGACAATCTCGCCCTTCTCGGCGTTTTCCTTGCCGGCCGTGTAGACTTCTTGCGGAGCTAGTGTGTTGTCGCCGCCACCGACGCCCTGTGCTGTGGTTGGTTGTGCGTCTTCCATGCTGATAGTAGCAATGTCCGGCACAATGGTTAGTGTAGGAGCTGCGGGTTTCGGTCTGTAGTGCCAGCTGCTGAGGGCATCGAGCTTGGAGCTAATTTCCTTCCACATCTGCTCAATCTCCTGCTCTTCCTTGCGGAGCTTCTCATCTGATTTACTAACGTAGGAGTCAGGGTTTGCGTTTTTGACGTGTTCCTCTTCATAGATCTCAGCTAGGCCCTGTTTTGATTTGGTGTCTTCTACATTGGCAAGCCCACGACGGGTACTCGATGAGAACTCTGCGGCGTCGGGACGTCGTCGAATCACCTCGTCAAATTCTCTTGCCAATATACGTCGTTTGATGAGATCTTCGATGCTTTCATTGACATCAGGTGTAATGACGGGGACGGGCTTTCCTGCATGCTCAAAGTCGAGGTCTTCCTCTAAAAGGGAGTTCATGGGACGCTCGATGGCCCTGGCCTCACCTGACATTGTCCAGTCTTTTTTCGCCACATTGGCTGCTTCTAGCTTGCGGATTTCTTCGGCCAACTTAGCCTGCTTTCTCTCATGTGTAGATCTCCTCGATTTAGGGTCCCCAGCGGAGACATCTGAGAGTGCATCTTCCGAATCTTCACGTTCCGATTCGTCTTCAAATAAGTCACGGCGGACATCTGCCATCGCTCGTTCGACTTCTTCCTCGACTGGACCACCCCGTTCCGCGGTAGTAGGCCTGCGTGATCTGCTCTGTTTGGTGCCCTTCCGTCGCGGAGGTGCAAAAAAGTCACCGTAGAAGATGCCATTTGCGTTGTCCTCATCTGCACTGTCTTCAGCGTCTTCTTCCTCCTCGATTTCGCTGTCGCCTTCTAGAGCATCCAGATCCACGTTGCCAAAGGTAGCCCCGCCCTCATCGTCGTCGTCGTCGTCGTTGTCATCGTCTCCGGAATTTGACTGCATCTCATCGTCTTCGTCATCTTGGGTTTTGTTTGACTTTTTCGACTTGCTATTGGTTATGGGCTGCTTGATTGAGAAAGGGTCTGCATGCCAATCGAGCTCTTCGTCATCGCTACCTTGGTCAACATTAGGATCTGCCCTAGCGTCTGCATCTTCCCACATCTGTGTTTGTCTGTTGAACTCGTCGATTGAGAAGAAACCGTCATTCAAACCGTTCGGGTCTTCAATTAACGGCTCGGGTTCGTCTTCGTCTTCGTCGTCTTTGTTGTCTTCATCCTCGCCCAGCTCGTCTTCCCCGTCTTCATTGTCCCTTATATCCTCCTCGGCGTCATCCTCTAGTAGGTCAACATCACCCGAGACTTCGTCTTCGAACTCCCCCTCTGCTACCTCCTCACCGAACTCGCCAATTGAATCCTCGTCACTCGGGTTGGAAACGTCATCAGAGTCGTTTTCATTTGATTCTGATAGTTCCGTTGTTCCATCGAGGCCGTTGGTTTGAATTTCTTTACAATCTTCCAGCTCTTGGAGCATCTGCTCGGCATCTTGCAGAGTGCTTGTGATGATCCTTTTCGCCTGTTGCCACACCTGACCGCTCTCGAAGCCGTCAACATGTAGTTTTCTGACCTTGAGGACCTCAATTGGGCCGCGACTCTGGTCGGTGCGTTTCCGCTTCTTGTTTGCCTCTTTTTGGCGTTGCTGTTGTTCGTCACTTAGTTGGCTGGCATATGCGTCTAAAGTAGCTTTGGCGAGCTGGAGGGAGGCATTTGGGAGCGAAGCTGATGGCTTTAGAAAGCCGTGGCGGTTGCCTGCCTTGACAGCTTCAAAAAGCGCTAACATCTCCATGCCGCTGGTCGGGTTTGCAGGATCGGTGAGGGCGGACAAGAAGCTTAGCGAGGGTGCGTTGGTGAGCGTATGAGATGTGGAGGACGTAGTGCTAGTAGAGCCGGCCATTGCTAGAATACGGCTTCTCGCGGGGTGGGAATGGAGAAAAGACCAGAGGGGGTTGGCCGCAATCTTCTGCTCGACCGAATCGCAATTTGATCTGAAGCCGTCTCGACGACTCCAAGGGTAAAAATTTCCAGGATGAAGGGTCCTGATGGACGAGCCCCGCTACGCTACACAGCGTGGCTCTAGTACCCAGTACCTACCCAATCAGAGGTCGCGGCGAAGCCACAGCCCACACAGGCTTGGGTTGGCAGCCCGAGTCGGCTCCAGCCCCTCGACTGACGTAGCGCTCCGTCTGCTGTGGCTTACGGTGTCTCCCTCCTCCCCAAATGTCTTGACCCAATCTGCCCCTCCACCGCTCTACCATATCCATGTCGCACGCCTACGCGTACTCAGTAGAGCTTCCGTCCAGCAGCCTGACGATGCGCTTCACAAGCCACCCACCATGAACAGCGTAATCGAGGCGCTGCACATCTACGATGAGCACAAGTTAGTGGCTGCTGTGCCGTCTTGCCAGGTTAGGTCTGCCTCTTTGCTAATGACATACATGCTGGTAGGCGTGCGATCCTCTCACACACCTACACCTCTCGGCCGCTCTCCGCAAACCATCTCTTACCTCTCTACCTCGAGCATCCCGCACCACGGCCCAACCTGATCTACCTGCCCAGTACAAATCCGCCTACTCTCGTGTTTAGCCTCGATCATGCGGACCTCCTATACCTGGCGACCACCTCTTCCGAAATCGAACCTCTGCTAGTTCTCGAGTTCCTTCATCGTGTGATTGATGCCCTGGAAGAATTCCTCGGGGCACCCGTTCTCGCGCACAAGATCGAAGCCAACTATGATGTCGTCGCCCAACTTCTTACTGAGATGTGCGATGCCGGCACCATTAGCACCACTGAACCGAATGCTTTGAGGGATGTCGTGGAAGTCGAGGGCCTCTTAGGGAAATTACTGGGAAGCATCAATCTGCCCACCAAGCCACTCGCTGGTCCGGTCACTACTTCTCTTATCACACAGAGCGGTCCGTCATTACCATGGAGGCGAGCCAACGTACGTCATACGTCGAACGAGCTCTACGCAGACGTTGTAGAAACCCTGTCCGTTACGCTGGCGCCCTCGGGCCGTCCCATTGCTGCTTTTGCCAATGGTACAATTGCCTTCACATCTAAGGTATCCGGTATCCCGGATATAGTCGTGAGTCTTACTGGGCCTTCTGGAAAGCATAATCTGAAGAGTGTTATGGAATTGCCAGTGTTCCATCCCTGCGTTCGGTTGAACCGCTGGAAGGAAAACCCAGGGGAACTCAGCTTTATACCCCCTGATGGACGGTTTATCCTGGCTGGCTACGAAGTTGATCTATTGCCTTTCGCTAATGGCAAGATCGGGAACGTGAGTCACAATTTGAAGTTGCCAGTGGGCATTGAGGTGAAGACAGGCCTTGGTTCAATAGGCTCTGATTTCGAAGTTCGTTTAAACATACATAAAATCTTCGGTCCCACTGGTCAGTCAGTAGCCGGACTTTCCGCTAGAGGGGGAGGGACTGGCGGAAGGGGATTCGGCGGGTCACACACTGGCACCGCTGCATCCCCTTTGCTCCAAGATGTGGTCGTATCGGTGCCTCTTCCATCAGATGTGAGGAACTTATCCGATGTGCGACCTAGCAAAGGAGATGCTAGCTATAGCTCTGGAGATCACCTCCTTGAGTGGCATATACCAGCTAAGGAGCTCTCGGCGGGGACATCGTATTTTGGCCTGCGATGTACGGTTGTGGGGCCGCCAGCGGACGACACTGCCGAAGAAGACTCTTCTGGGTTTGGTTTTGGCAGGGACTATTCTTACGATGAACCATACCAGGGCTCCACAGCACGCCGTCAACCGAAGGAGCAACTCAAAGGATCAGAAGAGGAGCGGGACGCAAGAAAGGTAGCACAGAATAAGATCCTGATGCCCAGCTCTGCGTCGGTTAGTTTCTCTGTCAAGGGTTGGGTTCCCAGTGGGGTCAAGGTCGAGAGCATCGTTATCGACCCTAGAAAAAGTCGCGGCCTAGGAGAAGGAGTCAAACCATACAAAGGCGTCAAATACCTCACAATAAGTAAGGGAGGCGTTGAAATACGATGCTAGCCCTAAGTAGCCAGTTTCAACGGGCCCCTTTTTCTGGGTGAAGAAGGTTATATATTGCATCCAAGTTGGCGTTGGGTGGGATGACGGCATAGAACGGTGTTAGCTACCAGATCTTATCTACCAATGGACGACGAAACAGCTGATGAACCGAGAGGTTCGGTTTGGCTGTTCAAGACCTTTAAATCATGAGATTATGATAACAGCTGCCTCGTTAGCCTAGTGAAGCTGTCGCCTCAAATGCCAGGCTAAGAGACTTACAGTAAGTGTGTGTCAAAGTAAGGTACGCAAGTACATGGCTATGATCCTCCGCTCCAAAGCCTACATGTAGAGCTTGACAGTTAGGTAGTGTGATTCTAAACACACACATATGTACCTGGCCGCTATATGCCTGCACTGGGGGTAGGGCCATTTCTACACTACCTACCTACTTAAGTAGGTAGTGCGAGGGGGTCTGTGGAGACGGTCACTGAGACGGTCACGGATTTTGAAAACGGTCTCAGGATTGTAAAAATAGTCTCCGTTGTATGATATTCTCTTGAACACCTTACTGTCAAGACGATCTCTAAACCAAAACGGTCTCCGGGGCCTAGTATAACCCGCAAAAGAAATATTTATTTACCCGTTTGTACCCCTTTTTCTAGGTTATTTGCGGTTACAGTCTACGGTTACGAGGTTACGGTCACAGTTGGGTTCGAACTACGGAGGTCTACAGATTACTACGATTATAGAGCATTACGGTTGCACTACAGGGTTATTACGCGTAAAAGGTAAGCGCTACAATTGATTATTATAAAGCCATTGTGCTTGTGGAAAGTAGGCAGTTGCAGGTAGTAGTTAAAGGTACAGTTACAATTAGAAACATGGTCTCCAAATTGCAAACATACCTACATAGTCTCGAACAGTGAACATGGTCTTAAGCCCGTAATGGTCTCGAGCCCGTAATGGTCTTAGGGTCCAAAACCGTTACAGCTATTTAAAACTATATTTAAATAAATATTATTTTAACGTAAGAAACAATTTCCTACGTATAGCTATTACAGTGAATTTTTAAAAAAAAAAAAAATTTTTAATTTTAATACTGTTTTAAAAAAAAAAAAAACTCTATGACAGCCAGTGATCGTCTCCACAAACCCCCCCTTTGCGCTAGTGTAGGTACATTACATACGGGTCAACATTCGGATGGACCAGGGTCCGTCCGTCCGGGGAAGTCCATAAACCACAGCTGACCAGATGTGGGGTAAGTTGGGGAAACACCGGTCTTCTTACCTTGGTACGCCTTATGTGCCTACGCTAATCCAGTCTAAGGCGGGAACGAGAACAGTCTGTGGCTGTTTTGTGTAGAGTCACTTTCACCTTCGATGATCGAAAATCATCTTCGCCGCAGCTCGTTTTTGGCAGGCCTGCGTTGATGAGTGCGCTCGTGTCCCCGGCCTGCTGCCGGCCCGTCCAAAGGGTCGTGGCCGCTGTGGGCGTTCAGGCTACGTCTCTCGGTTCCGCGGTCCCCTTGCTCCGTACCGCGACACCAACTCGGCAACAACAACACCAACGTAGTAGCCGACGACACGGGTCTACGGCGACCAGACTGCGGCCGCGAACGGCTATTTTCTTCCCAGGTAACTGGCCTACGCCCGATACCTCGGCCGGCTTCGTCTCGTAGCTGACCACAGTTCTTTCATCACAGGTCAAGGCGTGCAAAAGGTTGGCATGCTGACACCGTGGCTCGAAGCATTCCCGCGCACTGCCTCCACGATTCTCGAAGAGATAGATTCCTACATGGGCTACAAGCTCTCGGATATAATACAAAATGGGCCCGGCCGGGTCCTCACCGCGACGCCGAACGCGCAGCCGGCCATTATGGCGACGTCGATCCTGATATTGCGAATTCTAGAGCGCGAATATGGGTTCAAAGTCGCAGAGCGAGCAGACGTATCACTGGGCCACTCGCTCGGCGAGTTTGCGGCACTTGTGGCCGCCGGCGTCCTGGAGTTCGAAGACGCCCTGTCCCTGGTGAGCCGGCGTGCCGAGGCCATGGCGGAGGCGACACGGAAAGCGCGAGAAAAGTACGGTGGCGAGTACGGCATGGTGGCCGTTGTCACGGAGCCCGAATACCTTTCCGCTCTGGTTGAGGCCATCGACGACTTCGTGGGATATCGAAGTGCGGGCACGCGCAGCGAGAGCGCGGACTCACGGAAACCGATTGATCAGGTCCTCATCGCCAACATCAACAGTAAGAACCAGATTGTGCTCAGCGGCTCGCTCCACAAGATTAAGGAGCTCGTGGCGCACGTGCGACAATTTCTTGGCCACGACCCTAGGGCCGTACGGCTCAATAGCGACAGTCCATTCCATAGCCCCATCATGTGGCCGGCATACTACGTCATGCGTGACCTAGTTTCGAGTAAGAGCCGGGTCCGGGGCCGGGAGGATAAGGATATCATCACGTTTCCAGGATCGGTGGAGTGTGTCAGCAACGTCAGTGCGCGGCCTTTCGGGAGTGCTACTGATGTTCAAGAACTACTGGCGCGGCAGTGTCTTGAGACGGTCAGGTGGTGGGATAGCATAAAATACCTTGACCAGGAGCAGAAAGTCCGGAGATGGATCGGTATAGGGCCGGGCAAGGTCGGCAGGAACCTTGTCGGGAAAGAGGTCGGTATGCGTGGCATGGATACCGTTAAAGGAGGTGGTGTGTGGGCTATTACTGACCCGATTGAGATCGACGAGGTGCTGAAGGGGCTGGAGAAGACGGAGTCTCTGGTCGAAGAGGAGGAATAGGAGGTCTGTTGGCCCGTCTTAACATGGTTTCACAGGCGATACTGCGGTTTCGCTTCATGTTGTAAATTATGGTACCTTACGCATACAGGACTGTCGGGTGTCAGGTGTTAATCAAGGCTCAACGGTGGATGCGCCATGTATACCTGCCGAGGCATTTGGCAACGGGGGGGTTTCGTATAGAGTTTCCCTTCCCATACTCAGCGTGGAGCTTATCAATGCTCCCACTTCTCTGACTTAAGTCAACGTGTAGTGTAGCCTTGAATTCTTCTGCTTGGGGACTTGCGCTTGCGCCTGTATGGGTACCTATTTGCCAACCCCACCAACCGTTCGCGGGGTGCGATGTGCATTGTGCATGGGGACGTCGGGCAGAGAGTCCCCATCCCGGAATCTGTTGGTGGGGCACAGGAACTTCCCAAAACTCCAACTCCAACTCCAACTTTTGGAATCTTGAGCTCCCAACCCTGCCTCTAACGCGACAGCTCGTCATTGCGGTAATGGCGCAAAGTATACCCTCGATAGCCTGTCTAGGCGTCATAGGGCGCAATGTAAGTGCCGTCGTTCGACCCTCTTCTTCTACGTCGTATCGTCAATCAGCCCGTACCGCGGACGTGAGCGACTACAGCTCAGCTCCCTTATCGCCCTCCTTGGCTCAGTCGCGGCAGCAAATACCGGCCTACACGAAACCCCAATACCATGCGGACAAAGCGAGCACGACCGATCATGCTGATTATAAATGGCGTCTACAGAACAACCCCCTCCACATAACTATCTTCCCATCCTACGATACCACGACCCAGACGTACACCCCCGTGCGCACACCGCTGCAATTCTCCCTCTTGCTCTCCGGGACCCTCGACGTCTTCGAGGCACGCTCGCGGCACCACCTGGCGAACCCCGGCGGCGGAGGGAGCATGCTGCTGTCGGGCGACTTCGGCCTGCTGCACGCCGTCGACGACAGACTCGCCGCGTACGGCTTCGAGACGAACACAGGGGTCAAGTTCGTTGCCGTGGTGGACATGCGGGGACGGCTGCCCTCCAGGAATACCACCACCGCCACCACCACCGCCACAGCGGCAGGGAGCAGAGGCGGGGTGGGACTCAGGGATAACGAGCTCAAGCCCGTCTTCCGCGCCATGCAAACCGCGTACGTGCGTCTGCTGCAGAACCCGTTCTACGACCCCGACGAGGCAACTGTAATTGCTGGTGGGAAGCCTGGCGTGGGCGTGGGCGCGGGCGCGAAGAGGATCACGAGTCGCAAGTTTGGCGACGAGATGAGGAGGATCGGGGAGACGTGGGCGCCTGGTGTTGCGAGTCTGTAGCGAGAGTGAAGGGATGGCAAGAAACCTTGAGATGGCAAGGGATGTGGGGTGATTATACTACTACTTGGTATTTGAACCGGCGGACAAGAGTCCCTCTCGACCTTCAAATGGCGTTCATGGGCGTTAAGCACGGGGTTTAGGCGTTGGTGGGATAAAAGATGGGCTACCTACACGATGACTCCTCATCAGTTTGTCTAGATGTCTTACGCAACTAATTAAACGTATATAACAACCAATTCTAGCACTGAACGCTTCTGATAGAATTCGCTACTAACTACTGACTCCTTGTCACCGCCCCTTGTTTTTTCCTCAAATGCTCGAGCCTGAGCCTCTGCAGACCAGCGGGTTCATCGAGCTCGACGGACGGGCCCATAGTAATGTCGCCAGACGTTTTCTCGCCCGGTGACCACGGCCGAGGCTTCATCGCCGGCCCGCCCTCCCAGTGTCTCGCCTCGATCGGCAGTGGCTGCCACCAATCCCCCTGGCGCGCGTGCCACCCCTCGCCGCACAGTTCCCACAGCCGGCTTGCCGCGCGTTTGTAGGCGAAACGCTCATCCTCGCCTGTGAAGGCGGCCGTGTTACTGAAGTCGACCTTGGATAAACCCCTCTTGGGTTCGACGTCGACGTCTGAGTCTGGGTCTAGGTCCGGGTTGTACGAGGATATGTTGGGTCGGAAGGGCGATACCTGGTCTTGGTATGCCTCGGCGATCGTCTCGGAGTGCATTGCGTCGGCATCGACTTGTTGCCCGGTCGTCTTGGGCACGGGAGTTGTGGTGGGTTGAGCGTCTGGGAAGAAGAGGTCATCGGGGCCAACGACGGCTCTAACGATTAATTTGCATCGGGCCTCATAGAGGGCGTCTAATAATGTGATGAACCTCCTGGCTTCGTTTTTCTTTTGTAGGACTAGGATTGGTATGTTGTCGATGATAAAGGTGTGATATGTGCTGGCCATTGTGATGTAATCTGCTGGTCCGAATGAGGATACGAGGTCTTGGAAATTCCATACCACAACTCCATTGCACTGCTGCGGTATTGTAACTCTCCGTCCGTAAACTATTATGGTTGTAGCTTTCCATGCTGTATCAGGGGTCGAAGTGGCGCGGTGCCTGCTTAAGGCCGCGTTCCATAACGGCTCATGATCCGGGCCCGAGATATAATATTCCTCCGGCCTCGTCGCAGTTCCAGAAGACCCCTCGGGTTTTTCTGAAAGCAGCGGCTCTATATCTATTTCGGTCTGAATTTGAGGCACAGAGTTGTGTGCTAGATTCGTGCGAACGTCGGTAGGGAAGCGGTCAGAGCCTCTTCGTCTCCAGTCCTTGGCGCCTTCCATCTGCCATAATTCACATCGCGCTTTCAATACCTCTAGGAATGGCGCAAAGTCGCTTGAAGGGCCGAACAATTCACCTTTGCTACGGGCTCTGCCTAAAGCTAGAGCCCGGCCCATCAGACCGCTTGCAGTGGGCGCAACATACTCAAACCCCGCCGCCTTTTGGAGCTCCTCGGGCATGCGGTTGGACGAAGCGACGAGAACCCCGCCTAGTTGGAAAAAGGCAGTAAAAAGGTTACTCAGGATTTTACTCGCTGCTCTATCTGGTAGCTGGAACTCGTCCAAAAAGAGAACGGGGGATTTCTCGATCATTTCTCTTGCCATCCATAACAACGAGTATCGATCGCCGTCATACTCCAGTTCAGAGTGCATCTTCCTATGAAGCTCTAGTTGAGATACTGGTACAACATAAAGATGTTGAAGTGCCATCGTCGCTTCCGGCTCGTCGGCAGGCCCTCAGCCAGGAGGTCGAGCAACATCGACTTTCCCGTGCCTACCTCGCCCGATAGGAAAAGCCCCTGCGGCGAATCGATGTGGATCGCCTCCTCATGGCCAGCGAGCACCCTCGCCAAGGCGAGAGTGTCCCTACCTTGCGTTCGGGCAAAGAAGCGCGCAAATAGGGGATTACGCCGTATCGGGTGGTTCTGGGCTGCCAACTGCTGGGATTGATCACCCCCTTTCGGGTTGTTTAGAGCGTTTGTAATTGCCCTGAGTCTCGTGTGATATTCAACTGACGGACTGTAGTCTTTCAGTCGATGGTAGACTTTTTGGAGATGCACTGCTAATCGATGCTGTGCTGGGTTTGGACAGCAGCGTCCAGTCGCAAGCAACGATTGATATTTCACAAGGGGATCTGTGATTGTAACAGAACTCATATATCGTCTCATATTGCGTTGTACTTCCCTCGTGGCGCCGCCCATCGTGGATTAGCAGCCCGGGCGGAAAAACCACGGTATGGTTTCCATGTATTGAGGCCGATACGAGAAGTTTCAAATAATTCGATGTGAGATGTCATGACAACACTTTCAAGAGTAGCAAGCTAGATACTGTAAATAGTTGGGGCGCAGTTACGGCACGGTGGTCTATTGAATTATGATAGTGTACATCCTCTATCAATGAAGAAATAAACTTATGCTCGATTGACTTTGGCCAAAGTCAAGATTCGCTCGTGTAAGTGGATGTCTGTGCTCTGAGTGGTTGAGATGATGACGATATACAGCCTAGTATCTCGGCCCCAGCACGAACAGGGGCGTCAGGAGGGTATATACTGATTGGACCGTCCGGAAACATACATTCCTTACAAACTCCACTATTAGGTGCCTACACGTGTAAGTAGCGCCTCTTCTCAGCTCTGCAGCTCGGAAGGGTCCCTAGGTGATCCGTGCGCACTCCTGGCGCCATTGGCTGCCCCGGGCATGTTGTCATAGCTTGAGTTAAGCGCTGTACTGTACGCAGCACCGGCACCTTGCACTATTGGAGCAGTAAACATCACAATCGTGCTAAACCAATTCCAGCGGTTGTGTGTTGTATTTTTTTCTAGGCACCTCCAGATCCAATCAATCGCAGCCAGTTGGATGGCCTCGTCATTCTTCCCATTTCTTTCCTTTCCTTGGTCAATGTTGCGTTGCTCCATCCCATCAGCACCCGCACCCACACACAGACTCATCCTTCTTCATCCCTTCCTGACCGCCATCTCGTGTGATAGGGAGTGTTAGTGTTACGCATTCTCGCCATGACCGGGTCCTGTCTAGAAGCGTCCACGCATCGACAATAAGCACAGGCATTCACAGCGGCTCCCGATACCGATCCGTCCTCCGCGCGCCGCTTGCGTCCATTCTTTCCCACTGCCTGTCTCGTCCGTCTCGATCGCCAACTCGTGCATCGCCATCACCAGCGTCTCTGCAACAGCCGTTTATCATCATGTTTGCTCCAGCGATCGCCAGCGGCAGCCAGAACGGCGGTCCCACCGGCATGACCACGCGCGGCCGTCGACGCCAGCGCCCGTCAGGCTCTGATAACTCTCTCCCACTACCCAAGTCGAAGCGGCTCAGGTCCGACCGCCCTCAGGTCACCGACCATACCTTCGTGGAGCCCATTGCCGCTCCCGAGACCTACGAGGTCAAGTCTGCACAGCCGTCAGCCGTCGAGGTCAAGCAGGACGGCATAGAGCAACCTGTGCCTGCGCAGAGACAAGAGCTGAGTGTGCGCTCTAAGAAGAGCAGAACTGGCGATCGGTTGCATAAAGGGGATGGCACCACGCTGCTGGTAAGTCGTTGCGTCACTACCGTTCAGTTCCCTGTTGTTAAGATCCGATATTCTAACATCTACCCTCAGTCTGCCAACACCGCATTCGAGGTCAGAAGGCTTCCAGCTCTGCCAGAGCGAATAAAGCTCGATACTACCAGTACTTGCCTTCTCCAAACCCCATCGAACTGCGCACCGCTTAACTGTTCTGCTTCAGGTCGCCAGCATGGCTTCGTCGATACCTCGATCGGATGCGCTCTGAGCCTCACGCACACACATGCCGTCGTCTGGCCTTATCTAGCAGCCTCATTATCGCCCGAGTCGTTTACTTTCACACTCCCGTATCCGTCCAAACACTCGACAGATCCTCTCCCCCTTGGGTTGCTTGTATCTCCATCTGCGTCTTGTTCTGAACCTGGCCTCGTTGTTGTAATGCCTACGAGCGGTAAGATCACCTACTGGGAGTCAATTTCGAGCGCCACAACCCTAGATTTTATGCGACAGCAACGGACCGGCGTTGAGGATTCGATATCCGGCATGTTTTCTGGTGAGCGCGTTATCCAGCTACTTAACGTGGAAGCAGCTGGGGGTTTTGTTCTAGCATTTAGTACCGGGCGAATTGCCTATCTTAGTGTACGAGACGCACAAGGACGACCCAAAGTTTCGGTGCAATTTCTGCGCACTGGCCTTGGCCCCTCGAGCGGTGGATTTCTGGGAAGTATACGAAATGTCCTTTCTCACTCCGCCCTGCAGGGTGATATAGCAGCAGTGCGAGCCGATCGCTCTTCCAAGCACGGCGAGTCCACTGTGGTAGCCGCGACGTCAAAAGGCCGAGTGAATTCTTGGAGAATACACCGGGGTGGTCATCATGATCTACTTGCCGAACTGGACGTCCGAAGTGCTGTTCTCGAAGCAGTTCGCCACGCAGATGGATCGAGTAGCACGCTCAGTTCCGACTCCTTTAAAATTGTTGATTTCTGCTTTGTACCAAAGGGTATGTCATCTACGTATATTGACATGAGCAAATTGCGTCAGCTACCAGCATCCGACAATCAGCAGCACCTATTACTTCTAACTTCGCTCGATGACAAGCATCTATGCCGGTATAGTCTAGTTGAGGTGGTGCTACACAACGGACCGCCACAGGAGAACCTAGTAGACATCGGTATGGTTCGATCAATATCAAGTTTTTCCACACCACCAGATGCGCATGCGCTCTCGAAACCGCGATTATACCTACCCAAGCCCGCCGTGATTGCCTTCCTCGTTTTCGACCATGCTACCGTAGTAGCCTCTATTGCCCAGCCTCCCGAATCTCCCGACTCTCAGATTATGCAAGACAACCACACCCTGCCGACAGCGTTTGAGGATGTGATTGACTTGCGCCGTGATCCTACTCTCGAGATTGTGGGGTCTGGCTTCGAGGAGCCGCAGATCTACGACCTCGAGGATGAGGTACGATCCGCAAGAATCAGGACGAAGAATCCGACAGCTGTGCTGCTCGTCCGAGGAGTCGGAACCATCCGTGTGGCAGTTCTCGACTGCATGCGCTTTGCAAGCGTCACACCTCCGAGGCTCACCGCGAAAATAAAGCTGGAGCAGGCTGTATTTTTCGGTATCAAGGAAGACAATCCTCTCATATTCGACGTACAGCACAACATCCGCTTTAGTGACAAAGAGTATGGAGAGGCTGCTCTGGAGCTCAGCGAAGAGATTCTTACCTCAGCCGGACCGCACCTTTCACCATTAGCAGCGCGGCTCGATGATAATATCAAGGATCGTGTCCGGTATCTGGACAAGATGATGGCTCATATTAAGAGCATTGGCGTCAACTTGGACCGTACTGTGAAGTGGCAGCTATTGTGGAACGCCGAGAAAATGCATGTTGCTAGCACACTCTGGCGCAAGCACGAGGAGTTCCTACACATCCGCCCTGCCAGCTCGAAGAAGACTATTGTTGCAGAAATTGTTGAATATATTCGCTCCGAGGAAAAATCAAAGCCCGACCGCGCGAAAGGAGAGACGGACGAGTTGAGGCACTGGTTCATACACGACATTCATCGTATGGAATTGTTTATCGCCTGGGGCTATGAAGTTATCAAACACAACTCCAAAGCGAAGCTGGACACTACTGCTCTAACGCGTTTGATATCCGAGGCTTCCGATATCTACAATAGCACTATCCGTGACGCGTTTGCCTTCAGACAGACGCACCTCGAACTCTACGGGCTAAAAGGAGAGAAGCTCAATCACGGAATTCTAGATGATTATGCGGGCCTGCCTACACCCTGGACTGCCAATAGATTCGTCGCCAACAACGTGAAGCGTCAAGTTGAACTGGCAACTGAATGGGTTAAGCAGGGTCCCGAATCCTTGACCGAAGAGCAGACAAGTCTGGTTGAAAAAATACGGGAAATACTGCCTGAAATGGCGGAGGTCTATCTCTCGGTGCTTCAGGAGCTAACTAGATGGAATCTTGCAAGCGGTGATCCCAAATTGGTTGCAGAAGGTCAAAAGTATGAGGAACTCTATAAGGAAGATCGTCACGCCAAAGTCGTTCTGCTTTCTCAATCTGGCAATTGGGAGGCAGCCATCAAAATTGCAGAGACTCACAGATCTTTACGTGCCTTGGCTGAGGTACTTACTCGCGAAATCGACTTACTTCGCGATAAGCTTTCTGTTCCTGATATCAGCGCAGACCAAATCGAAAGGATCGAGTCCAGAATGGCAGAGAAAGAAGATAAAGTTCGGGGATACTTCGATGTTTACGGCGATGATTTCGCATTTCCGTTCTATGATTATCTTTTCACAACGTACGGTGTAGACGCTCTTCTCGAGTATGTCGGCGACAAGAGGTACAAGACTATGTACCTGCGAACGAGGCCAGAGCTAGCCAAGATATCCTGGATCAATGACATCGTCGGCGAGGAAGACATCGATCATGCTGCTGACACACTCCTTGATTTGGGTCTAGCTCGGGAACAACAGGTTTGGAACAAGAAGATCGAACTCAGTCTTGGTAAGCTGGCTCGGATGGCAGAATGCTCACGCCCTGCTAGTAAAGCATCGATGCCTACCATCCAAGAGGCCAGCATCAACGGAACGACCGAGGACGCGCGGCTAGATGCTATTGATAAAGAGCTTGCTGTCATCAGTATTCAAAACGAATTCTATGACACCCAAATCCGCCCCGTCATCAGCGTGGCCCTCGATGAGGCTGAAGAGCCGGGTCTCGTTCAAGAAGCCTTCGGTCTCCAAGTTCCAAAAAAGTACAAGATACTTGCTCAACTTTTCGAAGATGCGATGAAACGATTGCTCAAGCACGAAGCTCTCGATCCACTGACTCTAATCGACCTGCTTACAATGATCAATCTGCCTCCAGAGACCAAAGAAAACATCGCCGATCAGTTTTTCCTTGCGCTCCAGGTCGCTAGCAATGGCCTTCATGATGATGAGCGTCACCAAGCTGAACGGCTTATTTGGAGACGCTGTTTTCTGCGTGAAGATTGGACGGTGATCAATAACACGTCGATGAAGGACGACGAAGAGACTATGGATGTCCTCGGCCAAACAGACCTGTTCCAACTCTACTGCACTCTCTACGCACATCGTGAGTCCCTCTGTGGTATCCAACAAACACTTGATGCTAATGCGAAATAGAAACCAACCGCCGTACCAAGATCGCGCATCGGAGGTTGGCGCCATCACAGTCAGCCGGAGTCTATACACAAACTCTCGACCGGCGATTTGCGAACATGGAAAAGGGCTATCGAGAAAAGATGCTGGAAGCTATGCGATGGGAAGACTCAGATCTTCGTAAGCATATTGAAACGCATAGGTTAGAGGAGTGGACGAAGGAAACACAAAAGCTCGCTGAGCAGGCTGTTGATCAATCGTACGACGACACCACTGAGATTCAGTCAACAGGAAGCCTCCCGAGAACGGTACAAAATAAGAAGCTGCGGGCTAAGTCTACGGAAGTGGCAAACGGACAGAATGGTACGCATTAAGGAGTGCTGTAATGTCTGTCGATGGACTCCCCCGCCGGCGTGTCGGAGTTTATGGGTTTATGTAACATAATACTGTTCTTGTGTTGGTTGGCGTTGATTATATAACCGCCATAGCGCGAGGAGTAAAAAGGGAAAAGCATTTACGATAATAGGGGCCCTCAGGTTGAGACCCTCTAACCCAACAAGCTACCAAGGTCGATCCGTGTGAATAGTAGTATTCTGCCATTTTGTATCATAAGACTCACTCCAGACCTATGCCTTTCAACAAGCTTGCATCGTATTCAGCAGCAAAACCGCTGTTTTTACGTCACCCCTGAAGACTCCTATCCTGTTTCTCTGTCTTCGACTATTTGGCGTGAAGCTATAGATTCGATCCATATGTCATCTGACGATTGCCACACCTCTTCGATCGTCAAGCTTAACTGCACAGCGTGTTTAATAAACACCGCCTCAACCAAGATCAAGTAACATAGCGTAGAAGGGCATATCAGTATCACTATAGGGACTAGGATAGTCAATCGCTTCATCGCCACGCTAAGTTTATCACACTACTACCTACTACTACCACATATTACTAGCATTCATTTGTCTAAGCGCTAGCTTCGACCTCAAAATAAAATAGGGATCACTACAGTCTTATTGAGTAGTGTTCTGTAAGAATCTCCGCACCGTCACACTTCCCGCCGAGATATTCACGTGCAACACATTTCCCTCGTATACAGGCTCTTGTACTCCATTCTCGGTAATATCCTACACATCATCATGGCACAGCGATACCGGAAAACCGTCGTTTGGTTGGACGCATTCTTTACCCCACGAGCAAGTTGATTTATCAACTATAAAAACCCTGAACTCAACTTTAACTACGGGAGAACCTCCGTATAGCTAACTCAGAGGATCTGCGGTCGAGGGAATACACCGCTACGGAGGATGCGGCGCATCCTCTTGTAGAGCCAGCTCGCACATGTGTGAGCGCACTATCACGGCCACGCTATTCTTCACCGCGTTCGGAGGGATGTGAAATAACATCAATGGCAACGTGACGGGGATGTTGCCGTTGAGCCATCTGCCACGACCTAAGAAGAATAGGTGCAGGGCGTTCCACCGGTCACGCCTTGTATGCGTCGCTTTATGTTACCGCAACGTACTCACCCCTATAGATGGCGTCGGGAATTCATAATATTCCGTTGGAGTCCGGCATCTCTTCGTGGCGATGATGGTAGAAGTTGTACTGTGCAAGTTATCTCTGTTGGAGGTAGAGAGATAGCGCGGACGTGGTGGCAGAAGCTGTCCTTGTACATATAGAGTGGTTATGGAACGGAGTGGTTAATTATAAACATAAGAAAAGGGAATGGTTATTTAGCCGTTGTTGTTTGCGAATCTTATGTTTATATGGCAGTGTTTTCTTGATTGGTATTTTATAAGAACCTTCCTGTCGTCAATAGGACATTGAGCTCAAACAATCAGCTATCGTCATAAGAATATTGTCCGTTTTTCGAGGAAAAAAAGGAAAAAGAAATGAAGAGAAACGGGTTCTTATCGTATAGTGAAATGACTATCACCGTCTCACACCACTGGTCTGCATCTGTACATCAAGCGCATTAAGCATTATTGGTTGTCAAAGCAAATATATTAGGCGGCTCTGGGCCCCTGCAAGGTAGCCAGCCCCCTAATGTAGAACGAAAATTATCACAACATCAACAGCAACCAATAATCACGCCATTACTTCCACTCGTCTGCACAGGCTCTAGTATCGTGCAATTGCTTATAGTTGTGCTCGACGATATTGTGGTTTATAGAGGTTCTCTTTTCCAATGGCCAGTATACGACGTCGAGGAGATGGAGATCTACCAGCATGCGTCAAAATCATCAAAGCCGTCTACCGCGACAGCGGGTACCCCGTCGGCGGCGTGGACAAGGCGCTCGAGGAACTACGGACAGACGACCAAGCCTGGGTAGCGGAAGATAATGGGACAATTGTCGGACATGTCGCGATGAATGAAGCGCGCGAGAGCCATGCCAACGTGGCGCTGTGGTTGGAGAAACATCCTCAGGCCACCGACATCGCCCTGCTCGCGCGACTGTTCGTGCACCCGGAAGCGCGCAGGCGCGGCGCCGCCTCTATGCTTGTGCGTGCTGTCGAGGAGGCAGCCCGCAGTGAGGGACGGCGGCTCCTCATCCTTGCTCTGGACAAGGACCAGGATGCTATCCGGCTATACCGCCGCCTGGGATGGGAGCACTATGGCGCTACGGTTTTTCGCTGGGGCGAGGGCAACGAGATGGATGCTGAGTGCTTCGTGAGTCCATTTCCGTGATCAGATGAACGGCCGAACGGATGGTGGTAGTAGAAACATACCACTAGGACAAAACGCCAAGCAGCTGGCACCTGCTTGCTAGTGGTACAATGGTATATGAGTGTCTGCCAGTTCCAACTGTGGCTTCTGTCAAACTGGTTCCCGTGTATGTGCCACTGTATAGGTGCCCGGTGTTGAAAACATCCCCGGCATCAATGATACGGGATAGAAAAGCGTCTCTCGACGTAGGGCTCCAGATTACTTACATGTTTCACCGTGCCAGCTACCCCGGTCTATCCAGATTCCTTAACTGACAGATGCCTCACTTGTTCGGCGCCGTTTCTATATAAGCAGTAGTAGATATAAAGACCTGGGAACGGTGTCGCTTTTCTTTTACTCCTACCCCTGGTCATTGCTTCAAGGCGAAGCTATACTGCTGAGCAAGAATATAGTGCCATATACCACCGTCGATGTAGCAGCCGTATCGTATGCATGATGAGCGGGATTGTTTGAGTCTGTAACTACAAGCATAGACAGGCTTCTGCTAAGATATATCTGTAACGTTGCTATTATGCTATGCTACATGCACGGTAACTATATATAGCTAAGTTTGAAACTGCACTAAGTTGTCCCGTTTGCGTAACTGCGGGCTCGTTTCATTGCCTTAATGTGTGGAGCTGCAAGGCATGTGAAAGGATATTGCCTCGACATATTGTTTTGGGCCCGTTCCCGTTGGGAAGATGTTTTCGTCCGATTTAGGGTTCCCAGTCACGCATATCACTGAACACATATTGCTCCCAGGGACGCAAGACATGTCAAAAAAATCAATTTATTCCCCCCCGCTCAGCGAGGGCTTGTAATCCCGATAAATCACACATAGGCATATCATCATCTGGACTGACTGGACTGAAAGTTGCCATTTCTCTCGAGGCGACGGGGGTGATAGTTGTCCCCTCGCTGTACCGTCCGCTCTCTGGTCGGTCACGTCCCTGCGTCTCGCGCAGTTCGGCCGTGAGATGCCCGTGGTATTCAAGGTGGTCCCAAGGCCGTTTCTCGGAACTGTTGTGCCAAACTCCAGATGCGCGCGAAGTCCACGTCGTGATGAAGTTGGAGGCTCGTGATGAAACTAGAGCAGATAGAAGAGGACTAAAAGTTGGGACGCAAGCGCAGATTAAGCCTGTGTTAAGTTCGAGGATCGAGAACGTGAAGCTGATCCCAGCCCACCAGGGCCGATCGTATGTGAACTGGTTGTATGTCGATATCTGCAACACCCGGAGTCAGTTATCATCACCATCTTAAGCGTGATTTGAAACTGTCTCGAAAGCTTCTACTAAAAGTCGCCAAGACAATGAGACAGTGCTCCGGGAATCCTTACAACATAGCGAACAGTGGCGACGGCCCATGCGCTAAACTCGCCTGTTAGCAAGGTGACAAGCAAATTGACAGAGTGCGGATGAGAGGACGAACAGAAACCCGCTGGAAAGCGTGAGACTCAGCCCGATCTTTTGTCGAGTGGTCGGGAACGTCAATTTCCATATCGGAGGCAAAGGCAGTATCGCGATGATCAAGTCGCTCGTTACGTGGCCTATGCCGAAGAACGTGTTCGCTGCCGTTCGGTTGATGCAGTGTCCGGGCAAGTCTGCCTGCCACTTCTTCGCAATCGGCCAGCATCCCAGAAATTCGATAAAAAGATTGGCGGTGAGATATCCTATGGTGTAGAATAGCGTAAGGTAGCAGGCGATCCTAAATCTCTTGCTCACAAGCCCGAAGGTTTGCAGATAGAGAAGCACCAGAGCGCTCTTGAAACCACCTAGGCCGACGGTGTAGAACTGCGACGATATGCCCAGCCAGAGATAATACTCTGAATTCAACTCAGGCGTAAATTGCCAGATGTGTAGACCCATGCCATGATACGTCGCGTTAGCTATTAACACGCCATGTGCAACACTGATGACCATGGTGAAGGCAACGATGTCTGTATGGTGGGTGAGTCGAGGGGAATGTAGGACAGCGGCTGGACAAAGGGAACATACAGTCATCAATGGTCGGCCGCCTTTTCAGCATGTATAACCTCGTATAAAACCTCGCAGCGACGAAAAACGAAGTGATAATGGGCACAACAATCGCGGTTCTCCAGACGTGGACGCCATTCTCGGCCGGAAGTGGCGGCGGCGGCTCGTACGGATGGGCCATTATGGGTTGAAATGAGTGCACAACTCCAATTCAGATATAGTAGAATCACATCGAAGCCAGCGATGACATTATCAATGACGGGACATTTCAATTGAGGTTTCTTCTTCACCGCAGCGGCGCAAACGCTACCTGCGTGCGAGTAGTGGAAGACGGATATTTACCGGGACATCAACATCTCACTAATCCGAAGACGACTGTGACATAATATAACAACCTGCCTGCTTGCATACTACACTGCAGTAGATGGCTGTAACTAATTAGACTAGACGCAGGATCAGGGGATAGATTTATCCTTGCCGTGTTGAGATTAGAAACAACCAACTACTGTGTGTACGTAGTAGCTACTGTATGGTAAGTTCGAGGATCGTCACACTGTTAGCCCCGGGATTCTCCCTAAAAGAGGTACACTAGTGTACACACCTCGTTTCGCAAGCAGGTTGTTTCTTGCATCTCCAGCCTAGCCTACTTAGTTGTACTTCGTGTAGTCTGGTACAGACTACCGTATTGCCGAGTGGTCGCGGTCTAGTGTAGGTATACGGTGCAGAAATAGGCAGTTAAGGGAAGCTTTACTACAAACATGAGATCCATCAACAAATGTCCATAAACAGGGCAACAAGCTGAAATCTCTCTCTCTTTCGATCTAGCTGGGCATGCGCGTCCCCGCCTCGTCGGGCTGTTCAGCGCATAAAAAACAACCCAAAAAGTGAAGCCTTCAACGGGGAAATCCGCAAAGTTCGATATGAACTAAGGTTTCGTGAACCCGCATGGTTTTCCTGAATGGGAAATTGATGTGCACTGGTAGTGTTTCTTTTAGCATAGTCTCATACCAATGCACTCTGTCTCGCCGAAAAGTAGCCGTGCATATTGGGGACGTGCTGTGACCGTGACTTAGTGTAGCTTCGTATCCTGAATTAGAGATATTTTAAGTAACATGACGGTCTACCAATGAGGTCTCCGGGGCGCCTGTCTTAACCACCCGCCCGTATTGTTACTAGGGACAGTAACAAGCTTGCGTGGCGCAACCCGTTGGAGTGCGCCATCAATAGTCCTAATATTCACGATCTAGGGCAGTCTCAAGCATCGTTAGCTTGGGTGTTAGTGGTCATATACTAGTGTACCACAATAGTGCCACACGAAGGAACGCTACTACATTTAACTTGAGGCTAGATGGTCGTGATCATTGACTATCGAATAATACCACCGGCAGTTAGTGAGCACTGGCCAGATATGAATTGGACATATGAATTGTTCTGGAACTATAAACTCTTGTCTGAAGAACAGACGAGGTTAGGATCACTCGAAATGTGGAATGCCCCCGCGCGTACCTGAAGATGTTTGGACTAGTAAGCGACAAGCATCGTCATCCTCTACACCGGAATGCCACTGGGAAGGGTCCTGCCGAGGTCGTTACAATCCTGTAGAGTCTCTATACGGATGTTCGAATGGAATATAATGATATGATATTCCAACACGGTACTTGCGAAATAATAAGGAAGGCTTGAAGCATAATGCTTAGTTGATCGTTCTGTTTGTTTACGGCTCCAAAAGTAGGAATCCCCCTATTCAAGCCCTCGTTGCAATTCCTGCTTTGGGGCGCAGTCTCTAAACAAGACTGACTATGCAATGGTTTGCATGTTTTGGATCCGAAACAGACATTGCTGCAACTTAACGGATCTCTAGCCTGTCCCAGGGGCGTGTAGGGCGTATCTATCGGCACTTTTACTGTGATTCGGTCATGTTTTGTGATGTGGTGATAATTATCAAATAGCTTTGCACGCTCTAGTACGTATATACGCCTAGGGAGCACCACTCAACGTGGCTCAGCAACCCATTCGTCACATTTAGGGCTGAGTCAATATAAGTTATACGAGTCCGCTAATAGCGGAACTCTCATACTGATTCACAACCAATATTGACGTCGAGTTCAGATGCTGTGATTTTGTGAAGTGTTGTCTCGTCCATAATTTTATTAGCACATGTACACTAGATAGGTCCTATTCCTCGTTTCCCGCTTTAGGCAGAGGCGGCGAGACAAGTCGAGTAGGATACGCATCCATGCCGCCTTGATATATGCGATAATACCGAGCTATAATATTAATGATAACTATAACAACAATGGGAGAGATTGTTGTGGCAACCACCTAGGGCCTCGAATATCCTAGGAGAACATCTCACCCAGTCCGTACATAACAGTGCGAACCCGAAACCACTATGAAGACGTACACTAGAGAAGAGAATGCAGAATTCAAAGTTCCGTAGCTAACCGTAGTCCTCCGGAGCCATAGTAAGTCGGTCCCAGAACTAACTTATCTGCGTACGGCGTTTTCGAATGTCAATACGGCTTAATCCAATATTACTAACCTTTGGTCTCCGAAGTCTGCTGTCAGTGGCTCACGATGATGTATAGCTTTAGTTTAGCTACACACACTGCGCTGGCCTATTGCTAGCTGGAGTATACTTACTAAAATTGTTCAAGAGGCTATAGTCATGGCTCGAGGGGGTAGAAGTTATGCACATAAGTGCCTAGCTTCGATGTGCAAAATTTTGTTGATTAGAAAGTAATGATGTCTACCAGCCAAAAAGTATAATGGCACCGGTGACTGAAGCTGAGAATACTATACATTTCAGACACCGCTCAACGCGACTTAACCAGGGAGCTAAAAAAAACCGAATTCTTGTGCGCCTGGAGCAGGTTGTTGGTTCTGCTGGTCTGCTTATCTTAAAGATTCCGCGTTAATTTAGAAAATCCCCCTTTGTCTTCGCAAGCTGTTCATCGTAGTCTGGATGATAGTTAGTGATATGCATTAACAGAACACAACAAACATAGAATAAGTCATATAATTAGAGATATCGTGGCTCACATGGTTGGAATGCAAGCCACCCCTTCTCCGGCCCGCCGACCTATTTGTAACACTAGAGTCAGTAATATCCACTTCTGGTGAGAGTTGATCAGAATTACTCAGGGCTTCGGGAGCTTATAAGAGTAGGAAGAGCAGAACATGCCCGCTGAGGCGATTCGTGTCTCCGAGACAGGCAAAAAGGGGAAACAAAAGACTCCAGCGACTAACCTGCGTTGCTGTATATGCAGCCTCTTCATCTTCAATGAACTTCTTCTTATAGCCACCGGCGGCGGCGGCATCAGCGAGGAGCTGAGCTTGGCACGTCCTCTCGAGGCTGAGGAACCAGAAGGCCGCCTCGTCTACGCTCTGGCCTACAGTGAGAATCCCGTGGTTCTGGAGAATCGCCGCCTTGCCATTCCCGAGCGCCGCGGCGATCCGCCGTCCCTCTTCCTCGTCTAACACCACACCCCTGAAGTCCCGATACACGCCATGGGATTTGTGGAACCGGCACGCGTCCTGCGTCAGCATCTCGAGCTCCCGCCCGAATGCCGAGAAGGCTTTCCCGTGCACGCTGTGCGCATGGCAGGCGGCCGTCACGTCAGGACGAGCCTTGTGTATCTGCGAATGGATCGCGAAGGCGGCGGCATTGATGGGCTCGTTGCCCTCTACGACGTTACCTTGCTCGTCGCACAAGATAAGGTCAGACACTTTGATAAGTGAAAAGTGCATTGAGAGGGGATTGAGCCCTATGTTGGTTTGTTAATCTATCCCATCCAAGTACCTATGAACTTTATGAACTTTATGAAAGCTAGGTCGGGTCTCACAGAAATGGTCGGTGAGGATCGGGTCTCGCACAGATATGTGACCGGCAACTCCTTCGTCAAACCCGCGGTCGGCGAAGACCCGGAAGGCGGCGGCAAGATGCTGTTTCCGATACAGGCGCTCGTCTTCGAGCTTCTCGAATTTCGGGTAAGATCTGATTGTCAGCTTCTTTCCACTCTTTGTCGTACCGATGACTTGGATTTGAGCAGGACTCTGGTCTCTCTGCGTTCCATTTACCGCGGTCTTTCCCGGCGCCGACAGATGCGCGGGAACGGGGATTGCCGTCTTATTAGCGACCGTCTTAGTAGTAGACATGATAGCGGTTCTTCAATTCGAGATCTTGGTCTCCGATGTGATGCTTAAGCACGTTTGGCTGGTATGCGATTGTCTTTGGATCGCGGTGTTGCCCCAACGCGGGGAAGTGGTGCCGATTAAATAAGCCCAAGCTGGACGACACCACGGAATCATGTTTCCGGGTGCTCTCCTCAAATCGGTAGATCGATTCCCAACCGTAGATAGCATTGCGGGGAAGATCGGACTCGGAGAACCAGCCCCACACTGCCGTTCAGATTATACATAGTAGTCGTAACGTAGATAGTCTTCGAGTATGCGGCTTAAACAGTGATAATATCCCTGTCGATAGATCCGTTGATCTCACATTTTTGTACTGGGAGATATTTTCAGACTATCAAAGGTCCCATAAATGCTGCTATTGACCTGCGAAGTTGCCGCCGTCGTTGGCTAGGGAGGTCCCTGGACGGTGGGAGCTACCCGTTAGAGACAGAAATACAACTACCTAATGCTCATGCCTCACCTAGAGCTCACGTCATAGTTACTTCCTCCCGCTGAGTGCGTCTGAATGTCTGTTGTTCAATAAAATTGGTGTCCTCGAGAGGGGAGTCGGAATGCTACTGGCCCTGGAACTGGAATTCCGATAGAGTTCCGACAGTTGTGCAGTAATAGTAATCATCTGCATCTACTATCCATGTGATGGTACTAATTCTAACAATGTCTGTATGGCTACTTCTCCTAAGTAACAGTACTACTGGGTGTTACTTATCTAGGGTTAACTATATCAGCTATCTAGATCGTTAGCCGAGATACGCAAACAACGGCTAAGAATACATTACCTGTAGCCTAATCTATTGGTTGCTGCGGTATCCTTCTTCTTCTCACGTTCCTAACCCTCGTATCCGAAGGCAAGGCGTATACTCGGCGGCTAGTCTTTGTGGTCAGGGGGAGCGTGTCTTAATTGGCCAGTCAATGTAATCTCTCCAGCTATGACCTTTAGCGGCCATTCCATCGCCCATGAACACCGCAGAGGCATCATATTGGAGATACCATTTATACTGTAGTGTAGGAAGTCGCGATTATTGGTACCGCGGCTCCACCACAAATGGTCGATGAATCCCAACACGGCTATCAAGCGAGCATAAAGCGCGAGGGCCAGTGGCTCGCCGGCTTCTAACATCGCCACTTCAGGGTTTGATTTTAGTTATTGCCTCCTAACGCAGATGCAAACGTATAAAATAAGGGTTCCTCTACGATATGTTGCCACCATCGAGTGGAAAAGGGGAGATTCGTATTCACTTACCATATCGAGACTTCATTCGGACCGCCATTGTGAAAACTAGCCTCTGGAGAATAGTACTTTCCATTTTCAGGGCTAGTGCCATATACAAACCGACTATACAGTCGGCCGTGTCTTGATAGGCACTAGCTTCGTCGGCCGGCATAGTGTTGATATGAAAAGCTTCTAGTAGCTTTTCTATATCCTGTTGTATGTCGTATAAGAGTGGATGATCGGCTTGTATGATGCTGTTACTCGGAGCAAGTGACCAGATGGCCTGCGGGTCATAACCTGCCTGGGAAAGATATCCATCGTACTGCCGATGAAGGGCGCAACACCCGCGAACCAAGGCAAATACGCCTGAGGGAATCCGGTACGTATCCGAGGCCAGCGACTTTCGATGTGCGAGTTGCCAGGACGTAATGCACAACATGAAAGCGGTCACAAACAAGGGCTCCGCGAGAGTTTTATCAATACAGCCGAGTGAATATCGATGCTTCGCTAATGTTCGGTCGAGGTAATGGTTAGCGGCGATACCCAGCTTGTGGCTGTAAAAGATTAAGGGTTAGAAACTGCTATTTGTTGTAAAAATTTGACTCGTGCATAGGGTACTAACTCCTCCGGCATGAGGTCTTGCATGTGTAGGGCTGCGACGGTCAATAACGAGTCGAGCAACAGATCCGACTCGAACGCCATCATCGGCACCTTGCCCAGCCAGAGTTCCTTGCTTGTGTACCCATAGGTTGCTGGCAGCTCCAATGCGGCAAACTGCGTGTAGTGATACATCTGCAATACTCGGAGTTAGTTATCGCCACTTCGAGCGTGATTTGTGAGGGCTTCAGAAGCTTCTAGACTTTATCTTGGCCCCCTGAAAGTTGCCGAAACGAGAAGAAAACGGATCCGAGAATTCTTACCAGTCGCATTTCCAACTGGCGCTGCGCATGGTTGGTGGACACTCCCGTCGGTCGAGTTGTTATGACTGAGGACGGCGTATTCGAGTTGAGCCAAACGACGGAAGCGTCTGACGGTTCCCGGTTGTGTCTCCGTCGGGGTGTCGGGACCGACGACGGATAATCACATCTGTCAAGATCAAAGTATCTCTTCGCGCAATTACCGCACACCGGCTTCGCTTCATCGCACTACGTATGGCCCGGGGCGCCGAGGGTCAGCTGCTGCAATAGATGCGCTCGCGGATGGCCGTGGACTGGGGGCACCGTCTAACCTTGATCTTTCGCTGCTTGCATGTCCGGCAGCCGTGCCGCGATTTGCGCAGGCGAACCCGTACAGAAACAGTAAGTTGCTGAGGCGTCTCCATGGTCTTCTGCCCTTCGCGCAGTCGGCGCCAACTGGTTGGTTCCCCGCGACGTGCCGACACGCGTTCTCAGTCCTGTCTTATACAGGCTAACGGACGTGGGGATTTTTGGGCTGGGCTTGGAGTGTCTGATCTGCCCAGTCGGCTGGGCTAATTAAAGCATCATTTGCCCTACTTAAACTGGCCAAGATATACCGTGCGTATCGTTGACGCCAACCTACAGCATGACTGGTACACTAATCATAAGCAACATTCCGGCCGGCATAAACCCCCCCACAAACTACGGCGCAGTCCAATTGACCACAAACTGCTCGGGGGCAGGTCATCAAAGGAAGCTGAGCAGCTGGATCCGAGTACCCTGGCGGTCCAGCCCGGAAGCATGCCAAGTCGAATGAAGCTTTACTAGGGCTTCCGTTCGGGAATGCCCCGAGCGGATTCATTCCCTTCTTGAGCATGGAGATGAATACCTACTTAAGCATAAGTACTGTACTGCACTGTAAGTAAGTAGCCTGGAGGAGTGGCATGCCCGCGCAAGGCTCGGCCCGGACCAACCACAGCTGTTCTATTTACGGCGTAACTGCCCAGCTCTGTACTGCACCAACAAGGCCGCGGTTGCGGCTACTGTACATATTTTGCTTGCCTACCTGACGCCTACCGTGGTTGTCCATCATAACTACATATTTTGCCGCGTTTTCTCTGCCTCCAACGAAACCGTTCGTCTCTCATTGCGCTGGCAAAGGTGAGAGAGAGTACGTACCTTACCGTACCTTGCCTACTGTAGGCTACAGTGGATGAATGATGAGTGCTGGGCTGTGCCGATAAGCGATAGGTGGGCGATAAGGCGCCGATAGTTAGGCGATGAGCCACTCTTGCCTATAAAACAGTGACGATGATGGGGCGATGACGTGTGGGCCCCTCCGCCGTCCAGAGTCGGCGCTCTGGTGATTACTGCTCCTGCGATGGCTGGCTTCATGGCGTGTCCCGTTCCCACTTCGGCGCTACAATGTGTAGTTTTCCAATAGGATGGATGTACAGCCTGATTTGCTCTCTCCCACCCTTTGTTCCAGTCTTGCCGGGCTTCTGCGACACTGTTCCACCTGCCGCGAGCTCTCGTCTCGCGATCCATCTCTGCCCGTACCGTATATATACCCCCCGTCTTACCCGCAACGCCCACCGTACCCGTACCCGTAACCCGCAACCCGTACCGCATACGTAGGCACCCATCGCCAGCCTGTTGTAGGCACCGTCAACAATGTCTGTACGGATCGCGCTTGACAAGCCTCCGGAGTTCTACACGAACCTCGACTTCATCAGCGGCCGCGTTATCGTAGTGCTCCAGCGCCCCGAAACCATCGGCAACATCATCGTCAAGCTGGAGGGCGAGTCCCGCACTGCCCTGGCCCTCCAGCCCGAGCGCCGCGACGAGTACAACGGGCCGGGGAGCAGCCTGACCGAGAACCACAAAGTCCTCTACCGGGTGTTCCAGGTGTATCCCGACGATGGCGTCGCGCTGTCGTTCCAGCCGGGCATGCACGAGTTCAAGTTCAGCTTCAAGGTTCCGCTCAACAACATCTGCCACGACGCGCGAGCCATCAGCGCCGTCATGGGCATTGGCGGCGTCGGCGGCGCCGGCAATGCGGGCATCCTAGGCAAGGGCGGCTTTCGCACCATGGACGGAGCAAAGCAGCTGATGCTGGCGCACGTCAAGTCCACGCTTCCCCCCTCGCTCACCGGCTTCCCCCAGCAGGCCGAGATACGGTACTACATCAAGGTCACCATACAACGCCCGGGCATCTTCAAGGAGAACTGGCGCTATCAGCTCGGGTTCAAGTTCTTGCCCATCGAGCCGCCCCGGCCAGACTCGCAGAAGCAGGAGGCCTTTGCCCGCCGCCCTTTCGCCTTCAAGCCGCGCACACCACTCTCGGCCCGGCGGTCTTTCTTTGGCAGCAGGCCGTCCAACTTCCCCAACGGAACGGGCCAGACCCCTCCCTCGGTCGAAATATCCGCACGATTGCCGTTTCCCTCCATTTTAACGTGCAACGAGCCAGTTCCTCTGCGCTTGATTGCGAAGAAACTCGCGCCAGCACAAGAACAGGTTCATCTGACGGCGCTCGAGATTGCCTTGGTCGGCTATACGCACGTGCGTGTGGCGAACATGGAAAAGGTTGAGCGGACCAGGTGGATCGTAGTGTCGGCGCTCAACCTCTCCATAGCGCTGGGATCGCCTACCGACCCGGTGGACGCCGAGTTCGAGGCACCGAATGCACTATGGGCAGCGCAGCGGCTCCCTAACACGGTTGCTCCCTCATTCAGAACCTGCAATCTCATGCGGCGGTATGAACTTGAAATGAAGCTTAGCTTGAGCTGGGGCTTGCCAGGGGCCGGGAAAAGCAGCGGCATGTTGCCACAGGTCATCTCGCTCCCATTAACCATGTCGAAGATCGAGATATTCTCAGGTATCAAGCCGCCTGCTGCACTGCTCTCCACAGCGACTACGACGACCGCCGGTACGGGTGTCAATGCCGCTAGCCCTGCTAACGGCAATGGACCAGCTCCGCGACCCCCGCCTCGTCCGAGCGCAAATGGCGGGCCGTCGATCCCGCCGAGACCTAGTGACCCGTTGTATCCGCCACAGCTCGGGCCGGACAACGTGCCGGCATACGAGGACGCGCCGCCGAGCTACGATGAAGCGATGGCCGAATCTCTGACAGGGCCGTCGGACCGCCCTGCTTATAGCGGCGTCACGGCGGAGAATGCGCCGAGCACGATGCCACCCGAGAAAAACTAGTTTATCGACGTTGAAACGCGGGGTTCTGGAAATCTTGCTTAGGTCATAGGAGAAAATAACTCAAGCGCAGACCAAAAAGGAGCTTGTTCCTGGCGTTGTAAGATTGACGCATATGGCGAGGGAGTAGGCGCTAAATGTTGGATATATGGATAAATGATACCCCTTTTCTTTCATCTCACCTACAAAATGCTGCATTCTGGCATCGAGCCCATAGAGGATGGCTCAAGGCTCAAGGCTCAGGTACGGGAGTTGCGGCGTAAGTGCGTGTAGAAGATTCACTGCTTGGTTCTTTAACCCGGAACATGGGATAAGGAATCCACATGTGTAAATTGAACAATGTAGAACTAAATTATTTTCTTTGCCTGGCTTAGAATGCTACGCTTGTTGAGGCGTCTTCGCTGTCCGAGCACAGCGTCGGATAGTTTGTACCGGCACATATGCAAGGCTGTCGGGTACAGCACCAAGCTCCGCACAGTACTAGGTATCTAGGCGTTGTAAATTTTTAGGTTAGAAACTGCTGGTCGTAGAATGGGCAACTTGTGTCTTGGGCGGGACGCGGCAGACAGTTGAACGAAGAAGCGCCACCACGTAGTAACTGTCTCACGCAGGCCGGTTTCCCGAGCTCACGCGTCCATGACCAGGAAAAGGAGGCTCCGAGAAAAATACAGCGACAGAGTAGGCTGTTGTTGTTTTCCATACTTCGATACTCAGCCTCAACAAGATATCATACGCACAACGAGTCCACATTAAGAAGGATTTCATATATACGAATATATATATAGACAGTTAAAAGCGCGATCTATATACAGTGATTGTTTGAATCTAGACCAAGATGCAAATACGATCAAGTGCGAAGCCATCTATCTATAATCAACACGGACGAAACCCTGAAGAGACAGGAATCTACTTCTCCTCAAACGTGGCTCCTGCTAGAAATGCTATCTATGCAACAAAAGACAGACAGAGAAAGGTTGGGATCATGCGAATTCGGGAATTGCGACCATGACCATCTTCTAAATCTGGTATAGGACGCCTCCTACTAGCGTAGCCCGACTGGCGATTGAGGATGCCCTGCGAGTTTGACCCTCGTCGGCGAAGTTAGGAGCCGAGGGTAGATGTTCATAGCTTCTCCTTGAGGGTATCCTTCATCCGCCTCTCAACGGCGTTCAGGTATTCGGTGGTGGTGACGTAGTCCTCGCGAGCCATCTTGCCGCATGCCAGGGCCAAGTCCTTGGTCATGACGCCATCGACGTCTACTGTGTCAATACAGGCCTTCTCGAGGGACTCGGCGAAGGCGACGAGTTCGGGGGAGTCGTCAAGCTTGCCACGCTGAATCAGACCGCGGGTCCAAGCGAAGATGCTGGCAATAGGGTTGGTGGAGGTCTCGCGGCCCTTCTGGTGCTCGCGGTAGTGTCGTGTCACGGTGCCGTGGGCGGCTTCAGATTCGAATGTCTTGCCGTCGGGTGTGATGAGAACCGAGGTCATGAGGCCGAGCGAGCCAAAACCTTGGGCTACGATATCAGATTGAACGTCACCGTCGTAGTCTTGAATCGCAAGTCAGCGCGCCCCAATTGTCCAACGCATAGGTTAGGTGACTTACTCTTCAAGGCCATGATATACCCGCCGGAGCTCTTGATCATCTGGGCGACCATGTCGTCGATGAGGCGGTGCTCGTACCAGATGTTCTTGGCCTCGAACTCCTTCTTGTACTGGGTGTCATACAGCTCCTGGAAGATGTCCTTGAATCTTCCATCGTACTTCTTCAGGATGGTGTTCTTAGTGCTCATGTACAGCGGCAGGCCCTTGTCGAGGGCAAGCTTGAAACTGGCGTGCGCGAAGCCGGTGATGCTCTCATCCGTGTTGTACTGCGTCTGCGAGACACCGCCACCCTGCTTGAATTGGAAAACCTCAATCTCCTCGGGCTGGCCACCCTCGGGGGTGTAAACCATGCTCAGCTTACCGGGGCCCGGAATGACACGGTCTTTGGCTCGGTATTGATCGCCGAAGGCATGGCGTCCGATGATGATGGGCTTCTTCCAGCCCGGTACCAGTCGAGGAATGCGGGGGATGACAATAGGTTCGCGGAAGACGGTACCACCGAGCGCATTTCGGATCGTGCCATTGGGAGACAGCCACACTAACGGACGAATAACAGGTTAGCAGATGATGAGCAGAGTGTAGAGAGCGATTCGTGCTTGTGTTGATTGACGCGAGAGAGCCCGAGGCCCGTGCAACAGCCGTACAATACATGCGACAAAGTGCGACAAAGTGGTGCGGGGTCGTGAATGCTGTCATGGATGCCGCCGGCACGCCATGCAAGCATGACTGCAGCGATGCAGTAACGGCGGCAGTACAGGAAATGACGTGGCCCGGCTTGGCTTACTTTGCTTAAGCTTAAACTCCTCGACACGCGCCTCATCGGGAGTGATGGTGGCGCACTTGACACCGACCGAGTACTTCTTGATGGCCTCGGCGGCATCGAGGGTGACCTGGTCGTTGGTCTCGTCACGGTACTCGAGGCCGAGATCATAGTACTTAAGGTCGATGTCGAGATAGGGGAAGATGAACTTGTCCTTGATGTCCTTCCAGATGACCCTAGTCATCTCGTCGCCGTCCAGCTCGACGACGGGGTTCTTGACTTTGATCTTCGGCGCCATGTTGTATCTGGTATGGTGGAAGAAAGCGACGGGTGCAGCGGGCCTGGCGACAACAACGGGTGACGGTCGGAGGAGACGCGCCGATCTGGGCAAGGAGGATGGCCGGACGAGACGGGCGGCGGCTGGAAAGACAGCACTCATGGTGGCGAGGACTGAAAGAGCTCACAAAACTATATATGTGTTTAGGTACAATCCCACGAGGAATGCCGAACGTGGTGCTGTGACAGTGGCTGACAGCCGAGGAAGCCAATCGTAT
Source organism: Xylaria acuta (assembly GCA_022495125.1). NCBI lineage: Eukaryota > Fungi > Ascomycota > Sordariomycetes > Xylariales > Xylariaceae > Xylaria > Xylaria acuta. The sequence continues at coordinate 101,424 of MU383108.1, forward strand.
CGAGGAGTATAGCCGGGCTGCCGGATCCGTAACGGGCCAAAGGACGGGGCGCCTCGGGTACCTGTGGCTGTAAGTGGCGATGGTGACGTTCAGTCCGCAACATGTGCATGCATCTATAAAGGCTGGTCCTTGCGCCGCTGCAGACAAATGCAAGATCGCAAACCAACTTCAGTCGACAAGTGATTCGGCGATCAATTGACACCGAGATTGGCGAGGCGGGGGAAAAAAAAAGGGGGGACAAAATCAAGTTATCAGGGTCTTGGATCGCCGATGACGGAGCCACAAGCCAGTCGAACATGCATCTACCTATCCAATCCAATCCAAAACAAAATAAAACAATAGGCGGCGAGCTGACTCTCTACGAAGATCTTGGTTTGGACGTTGTCTCGACGTTGGCGCCCCCTCGCTATATAGCCGCCTGCGACGAACACTGAATCGAGTCACGGGTTGCCCAGTCTAGGGGGGGGGATGCAGGTTGTCCAAATTGGCAGTTGTCTTCCCAGCGAGGCGGGCTTTGGGGTACCACCGCCGCGGGTGAGGCCACAATGGGCTGCGATCGCTCTGTTTGGCTGGGGCAGGTGCTGTAGTCCCCCTACTTAGGCCTTTATCTGGCTCCAGGCTGGTACCCAGGTTCTGTCCAGGGTAATAAGCAGCATGGAAGTGAGGGGAACCCCCGCATTCTACCGGTCCTGTTGCCGTCACCTGTTGTTTATGCTGTGTGCTGCGGTGCTGCCGAGAGAAGCACAAGGCCACAAACCACGCCACTTCACTGTTCAGAGCTGCCGGTTTGCGTGTGTTTGGAGATGGGAATGCGACCCTGGGCGGTTGAATTATCTCGTCAGGATGCGCCGTTTCGCGCCTCGTCGATGCTTCTGCTCTCTTGAACTCGGTAGGAGAGCTTTCCTCGTCCCAGCAGAGGTGGCAAAGAATGAGGTCCGTTTAGACTACCTAACCCAAGGAGGACGGGAACATGCCTACCTATGCATCCTGGAGAGGAACACCTGCCAATCCGGAAGCTTGTGTTCCTCGTGCACCTCCACGTCCGTTAGACGCGGTCTCCAAAGGCCCGACCAGCAGCCAACGAACAGCATTGATTAGCCAGCGGCACGGCAGGGAGGTAGGTGCTTAGATGGCGTTATTTCGTCGGTATCTAATAAACTCGCGGCCACGGGGTGTGTCGCGCACCGAATCAATCGCTGATATCAGTGCCTCCTTTCCAGCCCTTTCTGAGGGAGGGTGGACTCTGTCGTCTGGCAAACACAGCATTGTAATTAAAGTAAGCAACCTAGAGACCAGACCGTCGAATGCGATCAATTCCAACTTCAGCAGTGCCTATATAGTAGTTGCTGTCATCCAGTCGGATACGGGCGAGTGTAGAAAAGGAGGCTGGGCCTGGACTGGAGGCCGGCCAGGAGCCCAGGTGAGGTGCAGGCTGTGTTGGGCTTAGGCACACGACAGCCTACCTAACGGGCCTGCACCTACTAGGTAGGTAGTGTGAAGGAGCGGACAATCTTAGTATTTGTCTGGGGCCCAGTAGGTATTCCAGTCTCTCAACCAGAATCAGCACTCTACTAAGTAGGTCTTGTCTTGTCTTGGTTAGTCATATATTAATACTCGGACGACCCCCTGGTCTTATCATTTACTAAGTAGGTATAATACGGCAACCTCATTAGATGCCCGGCCTAGCTTGTTCGTCTCCCAAGGTTTTGATTCCAGTGTCATTACCACTACTCCCAGCCGTGGTCCGGCCGGAGAGGCCAGCCAAAGCGTCCTGCCACGCGCTCTGCTCCCTCATAGCGTGCACGCTGTAGTGTACCTAATCCAGGTAGGAGCGTACTGTACTCCCAATCCAGGTAGTACTGTACTAGGAGGTATGTTAGGTACCTACCTACCACCTACTGATATGCACATGTGCAGAGTACTTAGGTATAGCGCAGTGCACAGTGGAGATACGGTCCGGTACAGCTGCAGTCCTGCTGGGTGGTCGATCATGGGAGCACCCGGGCAGCGACCCGGGCCTGCACGCTCAAAACACCACCCCCAAGCTCGAGCTGTTTTGAGCGTCTCCCCGGATGTCACGTTATTTTATTCCCCTTCTCTTTGGCTGACTTGGGCGACCAGCATAACGCGAAACGCGAACCGAACTGAAATACGCAATACCTGAACTCTCCTGTGCGACCGGCACCATCGATCCCTCCAACCCAGGCCTTTCTTTTGCGGCCAGCACTTTGTCTTGCCACCTCGCATCGCCCATCGCCCGTCGCCCATCTCCCATCTCCCATCTCCCATCGCCCATCTCCCATCTCCCTCCTCCCATTCTTCCCCAGGCTAGAGAACCCCTGTAACCCGCCCAATATGCTTGTTTACTGCTGACCTCGTCGACACTTCGTCGACGTGCACCCAGCTTTCTCTTCCTTTTCATCTCATTATACTCGCTCCAACCCACCCGCTTTCGCCCTCTCTGCCCTCTCTAGCTCACGTCGATCGTATTCAGATCATATAATCTTAATATCTCCTCCAAGTTTCCCTGATACCAAGCTCCATCTCCCATCACAATGCCCGTCGAGCTTCGGAAGCGCAAGGCGCCTGCGCCCGCGCCCGCACCTGAGCCACCTGCTAAGAAGCAGTCCAAGGCCTCAAAGGTAGCGGCCAAGGTCAAAACAACCGTCAAAGCCGCCGTTGCAAAGCCTGCCGAAACTAACGGCCCGCCTAAATCTGGGAAGCCTGTCGTCGGCGACATCATTTCTCTCGACGGATTTGGCGGTGAAGTTGAGACCAATGAGGGCGCAAAGACGACCCTTAAGGCCCTCGTCGACGAGAGTAAGGCAGGCGTAGTGCTCTTCACGTATCCTAAGGCTTCCACGCCAGGTTGTAAGTAGATGATGATAGTGTTACACGTCGGTCAATATCTCATCGCATGCAGGCACCAATCAAGTCTGTCTGTTCCGAGACTCCTATACGGATCTCACCAAGGAAGGACTCCTTATCTATGGTCTTTCCACAGACTCGCCCAAGGCGAACACAACCTTCAAGACTAAACAGAATCTACCATACCCGCTTCTTTGCGACCCAAGCGCCACTTTGATTGGGGCTATCGGGCTCAAAAAGGCACCAAAGGGTACGACGCGTGGCGTTTTCGTAGTGGACAAGACTGGTAAAGTTTTACTTGCAGAACCCGGCAGCCCCGCTGGTACTGTAAATGCAGTCAAGAAGCTTGTCGCCGCTGGCGGCATCTCCGCTACCAAAGATGAGGCTGCGACCGATAAGCCAACTAATGGCCAAGTTGCTGAGGACAAGAAGGCTGGAGAGGTTGTGGAGAAATCTGCCGAGTAGTTGGGGCTTGCGAACGATTCGAGTGGAATTTGATGCCGGCTTCAATCGAACAATGCTTCAGTTTCTATCTTCACATTGTATCATCACAATATGCTTGGACCGTGTTCCCTCGCTTCCGCCCCTCGCTTCGTTTTTTTTTAATAACAGCAGGCTGCATTGCGTCAACTGTGTCCCCTCCCGCCTTGTTCCTACGTCATGCACCTCGGTGTTTTTTAAGTTCCCAGACATTTACTCATATTTCACTATTGTCAAACGAATCCATTTGATATATAGTGTTATGAAAATATCGAAATGTGCTATGTGTGGCAGCGAGTCCCCAGGTCGGTCGGATTGATAAGCCTACAGTGGACTTTCTGCCTCGGAGACTTGGTGATTGGCCCGTAGTCTATGGCCCATAGACTACCTGGGGACCCCCTTTTACAGGAGAGGTGCAACCCATTGAGTGCTTCTTCTACGCTACCATCCTCGTGGGGCCACCAACGATCGAAACCGCCCGGAGTGCCGTTCAGCGACCTTTACTTGGATGAGGGTACATGTGAAATTCAGATGTTACCTACTCACCATAGGCCTAATGCAACCGCCTTCGGGCATCAGTTTAATGGCGCCGCACCCAGATAGTAATTAGTCCTCGGACGGTTTGGACTTGATCCTATTGAAAAGAAATATGTCGCTTAGTAGGTTTGAATGGTAGGCGTATTGACGCGCGGCGCTAATTACATAGTATTTTGTGAAGTTATCACATTGGCAGTGCTCCAGAATCCGTGAGCAGCCGCCAATACTTCTATGTCCCTTCCCTCTCGAAGTCAGGGCGGTTAGGCCAACATGAATTCTACAGGTCAGATTTTCAGATCAAGCCTTTTGCATCAACTTCAGTCATTACCCAGGTAACATACCACGTTGAAACGAACTTCCACAAACGAGACATGTACAGAGAAGGGGTCATTCTTGATGAGTTTTCGCATATTCCAACAGGTGTTATCAACATTACCAAGATCTTAAGGCCAAGGTACATTTGGACAGTCTCTCTGTATCGTTCAGGACAGTATTACTAACCGGTAGGAGTCCAGAAAGGTGGATGAAACCTACGGCTAAGCAGAGCTAGAGACAACTCTAATAATAGTTCCTAAACAAGCAAGACTAGTACCTAATAGCTTGGCTTTCTCCCGTGGAAACCAGAGTATCCCCTACTCAATCTAAGAGTTGTGTGGGCACACGGAGCAAAGTACACTCGACCTCGGAGTCTAAGCGTCCCGAGAGTGGGAATAGCAATGAGATACCCATCCTACCGGGCGGGATGTAGGCACGGCGGCGCTAGGCCATACGTCACGAGCACAAGACGAATAGCTTAAAGAGAGTTCGCAACATGGATCAGTATCTTGGTAAGTGGCTGACTATGCCTCAGACAGGCCAGATGCTCTCTCAGCTGCAGCATTTCATAATCACACTACATTCAGTGGTGTCACGGAACAGAATTGCAGCACTGTACCACAACACTACCAAAAGTCATCCGTTGTCAAGGTAGGCCTTGACGTCTGCAGTTACTTGTATGCTTACGGTTGGGACCGTAACAAGCGGTTCATATCCAGCTGGCTTCTAGAAGGAAGTTATCTCGCACCAACCCTGATATTCGAAGCACCGACATGGAGTAAAGTATCCATGAGGCGTTTTAGCCCAACCCGGTATAATAGCGCCTGCAGCGACATCCGTTAAGCTGTCGACAACGATTTTTCTTCATATCTGCTCCCGAATCACTACGCTCAGCTCAGAGATGATTGAAGAGACGTTTCATGGCCAGCACCTAATCGTTTCCAACGACAGGTCGTTAAAGACATCGCTATACAACAGTATTGCGATGACGAATTCGCTAAACGGGACAACAACTTCTGGTAAATGTCGTATAGCAGCAGAATTTCCCATCTGGGTATATTAGCCGCCGGTGCTCCAAAACGTCGGTATTTACGAAAGAGAAGTTCTGATGTGTCTTATCTCAGGTCGCTCGTAGATTAACAGAACGTTTAAAGTGACTTAGGATATCGGGCCATAGGCCGGCAGAATGCATTAGTGTTAATGAGACGCCTAGCTCTAACAATTACTCGAACTTGATGATCGTATGTTAATTGCTGGACTTTGTGCCGGGAATCTTTGATGCCACGAGATTCTTAAGCATACGTAGGTTGGATACGCCACGGAACCAGATCAGTGATCACCCATTGCCAAGAGCACAGTTTGGCTTCTTACGCCGATACCTAGATACCCATCTATAAAATAAGGTCTGGAAGTCTGCAATGCGAAGAAAACCTCATACATTCAATGCATGATTCTAACAGCTTTAAGTTAAGTGGATAATGCAGGTTATATGTGTTAAACGCATCTGAACGTTACGCTCTAGGATTTGAATAACGAGCGGCTTGATGATTGCAGTTACCATCCTGCCCCAGACCTTTGATCGCCTCATGATGCCGGTTATTATCAACCAAGGCGCCAGGCATAGACGCGTCATCGTGCATCAAGAAGACTGGCTGAGCTCCACCGCTTCTCGTTCCCATCATATAAAACCACAATCCAGTCGCTAGGTATTGCCGGTATAGAGTCAAGCATGAATGCCACTCACCCCTGCTCAAAGTGCCGGTATGCACGAGTGTATGCCTGCCTAATGCAACGATATAATGCTTTGACCTTCGCCATACTACAAAGTAAGCACTTCAGTAGGCAGCCGCATAAACGTAGAAAAAACAAAACACAAACACAAAACAGCCCAACCAACGCCGATTGATCGGGCTTCACAGCCTGCCTCGGAATGAACGAGCGCTACACGATCGATGATAAACCGTTTAGCCCACCCAACAACGCCAATAACTAATACCTCCGCTCGCATGAAAAACGGAAAAGCAGACGATGGGGGGAAATGAAGGAGAGAGTGTGTTGAAGAGGTAGAGAAAACAGGAATTTAAAGAGTTCATAAACAGCAAGTCCGTCTATTGCGTCTTTGTAAGGGCCAAGTGTTTTTCCACTTTTCTTTCATCTTACATATCAAACACACAACTTGCATTGCATTGCGTCTGCAGCCGCTCCTTCGCCTCCGCCTCGTAACACAAACGTAAAACGCCAGCGACAGAACATGCAGGATGTACAACATAAAACATAAAAAACCTCCGAACACCGTTTTCACCCGAAGCAACCGAACGGATAAGCTTTATCGTCTGCAGGATGGCCGGGAGGCACAAAAAAGGCAGAAGGAAAGGACAAATGGGTAGACCCTCGCGCCGGGGTGGAATGGGATTAACGGGGTAATATGATAATGATGACTCGAGGTTAAAAGGGCACAGAGGCCTACCAATGCTAGGAAAAAGGGGGGCGGAAGAACACAGCCTCCCTTTCACCTCAACACCCGAACCTCATTAGATAAGTGACACGCGTAGGACCCATGTATAGAGAATTGTAGGAGATGAAGAAGTTGAAGAAGGAGTCGCCAGGCTTCCGCCATGTCGGCATTGGCATAAGACGAGGAGAAGACAGAGAGAATCAAACGAGACGTGACCAACGAAAGGCATCAGGTGAGACAAAACAGTAGCTTAGCCACCCCGTCGACCCCTAGTGTTTTTATTTTTCCCTCCTTCATACGTAGCGTATGATGGTGTCCTGCGGCGTTGCGGCGCAAGGCTCACTCTCTCCCCCACACATAGAATGCCTGCCGGCATAAATGCACGTAACATCCAGTTCGTCCACGCGTAGCCTATACCTGAACGCCAAAAGAGCCCAGAAAGGAATAGTCTTAAGTGCAGTCTGATCTTTGGACATAAGATGGAGTAATTGCTGACATTTCGGAAAGTTCCCGTCGTATGTGTTTTTTTGTCTCTTTTCTTTTTTTTCTTTTTTTCCTTCTCAATTTCAGGTGAACAGGAGTGAGATGTTGAATAGATGACAAGTGTGTGTGCGAACAGCGCCGAAGAATCAGCGGAGCCTTAATATAACCGATTTGACTGTTCTGAATCGGGCGTGTTCTGTGATCACTACCCAGACCCATCCATAAGCAAGATGAACTCAGCTGAGGGCGAGGAGCAGAGCTGAGCCGAGCCAAGCTTTGAAAGCCAAGCCAGGCTACGTAGCTGTTCTGTAGTACTGCCTCTCCGGCTCACAGCTTATCCTGCATCTCGGGCAAGTGTAGCGATAGTCTCCAACCTTCACGCGTGTAAGGCAGCGCGCACAGCGCCACCAATCGAGGTTGACAGAACGGCTGTCCCACCAACGCTGATCATCCTTGCCAGAAGAGCCCCGAGGCATGATATCCTCCTTGTGGTATTGCCTATAGTGGTCGCGCTGGTGGTCACGGCGCCCGAAAGGCTCCTTTGCCCGCTGACACTTTTTCCAGTCGCAAGGGTATTTTAACTTCTTCTCTTTGGGTGTGTGCATTTGGGATAGGTGCCGTTCTAGATCGGCTTTCCGGCGAAAGCTCTTCGGGCAACCCGGTTCCATGCAGACGTACAGGCCCTCGTTTCTCTGGGGGTGTGGACTTTGCGAGAGTTAATTTAGTATCGAGTCAGATGTGTAATCAGGGTAAAGTAGGTATGCTCACTCCATAGCAGATGCATCCTCATGGGCTCTCGTCGCCGGCCGCTGATCTGTAGGTTCAAGACCCGGCCTCAATCTCCAGTAAGGCTCCTGGCCAGGCTCCAAGTTGGTGACAAAGTCATAATACTCCCACCAGGAGTCCTGTGCCCCAGTGTTGTAGTCGCTTCCATTACTAGTTATATAGTCACCTATATATGGAGGATTATAGGTTGTGGGGGAAGACCTAATTTCGTGACTGGGATCGGATATGGGCGACGACCAGTCAGAATCTTGATTACCGACGGACATAGACGACCAAACGGGCTCGTATGCGCCAAATTCCGAGCTTGGGGTCCGTACTAAGTCGCTGCTGTACGTAGAAATCGCACTCTCCCCAGACGGTTCCCGTGTCATAGGCGTGCCAGCACTCGAGCCAGCAGACCATTCCGACGAACTCTGGCGTCCAGGGACATAGAACCCATCGTAGTCGTACAAATGACTGCTTTCAAGGTAATTATCCATAGCTGCGAACGGGCCTCAACAAGTATAGCGAAAGTATTCAGTAAGAAGACCACCGGTGTGCGTTTCCGGGGTCTTCGTGAGAGGGCGGTGGGCATGCACTACAAGAGTTAGAAAGGTCCGCCTTTACTGTCTTGTCGCTGACCTCCGAGGGAAATAATTGACGGAAGTCTTCTTGGTGGGTTTAGGTGAGCTGGTTGAAACAGCAAAATCGATATACCAGGGACCGGGTGGATCGTGAGCGGCAGTGGTGCATGTCAGAGGGGGTAATGCAGGTAGGGTGCGAAGATACAAGACAAAGGGTCTGATGTTTGCTGAAAACCAGGGGCATCTATCATCTTAAAACATGACAGAAGACATAGGTGAGGAGCAAACCTTCCACCGAGAGGCTCGAATCCATTGCGTGGCCATAAGTCATGGCGAGGCTCAAAATGCAGAATCTGGCATGGTGAGGCGAACGAACAGTGACTAATAAGGCATTCCCAAGTTCGGCGAAATAGCATATAGCATACTGGACGGAAGACTTTCCGAGATCCGACTCGAAAGTCAAGAGGGAGATGGACCGACGACACTTGCTACTCACCCTGTTTAAAGGTTTCTCTGCATGGTTCTACGAGAAATAAGATCTCATCGCCTCATTGATAAGATGATTGCCATGCTCTTACTGGACACACAGCAAGCAGAGCCACACACCAAGATGACCGTGACCAAAAACAGCGCTAATGCGCGCTGAGAAAGCTTGAAGCATACATATCGCGATACTAGTCGCAGAAGTCGAAGACCGACTCTCCAGCTGCAGACTGTCCGAAATACCCGCCGGTACCTACCTTCGGTGTACAACTAGGTAAGTGTTTGGCCATTGGGGTGCCGTTGCAGACAAAGGTTTAGTGAAGGAAAATCCCGACTGTCGTGTGTCATCCCTAATTCCTACCTATTATAGTGACGTGGGCATCAAGTCCATCGACAGCTCAAGGAGACCCAATTGTGCCCATCCGGGGCTTTAAACAAGGCTGGCATCAGTGTCTATAGGACTGGGGGAGGACTGTCGGTTAAAAGGATGTGAAAATGCATTTCCATTTTGGTGTAAGGAGCGTTGGTGTAATTGGACCAGGTAGACTTACTCGAGAGCTCGGGTGACGAATGACGCCGAGGATGACAAGATGTTAGAGGTGACACTATTTGGAGACAACCTAAACCCAAGCGATGACTTCCGAACTCCAACGCCAGATTCCACGAACAGCACCCGTGGTACAGCTGTGTTTCATGATTTGCCTTAACAAGGTCGCCGAGTACCTTTCATCGAATGCTACGCCACAATTGGGGGATCTAGTAGCGTGTGTTATGTGAACAGGCACTTGCTTCCCCATGTCGGAACACAACTCGTGCAACTTGTACGGAGGGTACCATTGATACGCACAGCCGCCGCAGGCCACTCAGTAGCTGTACCCCAAGCTTGTGCTTAGTGACGATGGGGGAAGGCTGACCATGAGATGCCTGGTTCGCAGCTAGTGTTCCTGGCAATCGGGGTTTGCCTGCGAGTGTGGTTGCCTTCATGCTTGATTGCCTCTTCAGGCGGGGGCTGGTCCGCTAAGCCAAGCTATTTATTGGCGTTTCTTTTTCCTTCGTCATTCAGGCAGCTAGCTGTCCAGGAACAGTGACGGGAGCTGGCAGCGAAAGTCCTTCTCCAAGCCATGTCGCACGAGACATGGCAAGTACATAGGCATAGGTGCAGGAAGGTAGTTTGCTGGCATCGTCAGAAACTCTCCGGTTTTGCTCGGGACCGCTGGGTCGTTTGAGTCACAAACCCGCAGCTCTGGTGTTGGGTTGGGAGGCGGTGGTGGATGATCCGCCGTCTTCCGCCGTCGTTCGCACCGGCAGGGAATAGACACCGCAATCAGCGAGTTCCAGGAAATGAGGCTGCTTATTAAGTAGCAGCGCCGGGACCCCTGCACGGCTGTACACTAGGTAGGTACTTATTCTCTCTGCACTGGACCATTTCCTGGGGAAGTCCCCTACAGTCACAGCTGCAAAGCTGGTTCCCTCGCTATCGTTATTGCTGTTGCGGCTGCTGAACCCTCCTGACCCTATCGCCAGCTCCAGGACCCCGACAAGCCCGTGAGCGAATGGAGAATTCCCGCTCTCACCGAGCTTCCCTTTTGTCGTCTGTCTAGGCACCGGCCGTTGTTCTGAGCCGAAAATCTCGCATAATCGAGGCGCAAAGCTCATGTTGAACCCGCCTTAACCCAGCTTATCCGAATCACGGCCTGCGTGAGCAAGATGTTGCATCAGCGCCCTGTTACCACCCCCCACTTGCATCGATCATCGTCGTGGGGCTTCTGATGGAGGGCCCTTCCACGCCAGTAAACAGGTGTCTGGCCAGAGCGAGCTGCTGCATAGTGTGAGACCTGGATTGGACAGGGCGTGCGTCGGAGGATCGATATGCGCGCGCGATCCTCCACTGCTCACAAGGGGGTTCGGTGAGATCATATAAGTGAGATCATATAAGCCTATTTTATCGTCACGCTTCTACTATTCCGTAGTTTACAAGAGCCTCATCACAGCTACCAGTGCTCTTCATATATCTTCACATTGGGCTCTGTTTTTCCCGTTGTTTCCGTGAGTCGTCGCCGTTGGGCATCTCTGCATTGCTTGGTGTGCGCGAGGACGTCGCAATGGTGCCACGTTTTGCCAATAGCGAGGCAGTTTTGCACCATCGAAGCTGGTGTGCAAATGTATAGTATGGATACCGCCTCACCAATTGCCACTCCTGCAGCAGTGCCGTGCATATGCCATTCGGCTACCTATTAGGATTGCAATTTCCCAGCTGCAGTGTATGTCATCGGGACCCTTCTGTACACGTAGACCAGAAACACCTCGCCATCTGTCTGACAAGGGTCGGCGATGCAACCTAGAGCCCCCCATTTGCTGTCAGCCCAAGATTCCAGAAAGATTCCTGCATGCATACACGAATAGGATAGATGGTTACCCCGGCCAGACCCGGCCGCGTAGCCCCACGCCCACGTCTCCAAAAGACCGCATTGGTCTGATAGGGAAGTAGTTGATGGAAGGCGGAGTATTGCACCGCCCTTGATCGGAATCATAACCCCTGCGACGTAACTAATGGGTGTGCATTCGTAGAGTCTTCCTACCTTTATAAGCCGTCACCAGTCACATGAATGCAGGTGGCCTTACAGCTGATAGCGCTGATTATCAGCTACCGCATAACCAGGACTAGTTAGGACCTAGACTCCCTACTTACTTACGCATTCACGATACATCTTGAGGTACCTGGTCGAGTTTCCTACTGTAAGACCGGGACACAATAGCTGTCAGACTAGGCGAGAACCAGAGTGTATTGATTGACAGGTTGCAATACTTACTAGGTAGTACCTGAAGCTCCAAGTCATCTCTTAGCATGACTATACCACACTAGGTGATATTTACTCAAGACACAACAATCTATTCAGAAATGCAATCAACCCGGGTACCATAGTAAATATTCTAAGATTCACGTAAAATGTGCAATAACGCGGGCTATAACACTTAACAAATAATACTTGATCGTAATGTTTGCCTAAGCATTTCGGGCACCGGATTTGAGCTGCGGGGATGTGAAGAAGCACAGCCTAGGCCACACGATCTATCTAGTCTACCTAAGGTAGTCAAAGCTAGGTAGTCTCCTAGCATCACACATCGTTCCTTCACACCCATCTTCTCTAAAAGCTACCTCGAATATGACGCAGGCATTCTGGGCCTTTTCTATGTGCAGCAGCCTTGGAAGTAGCTCAGTGCCATACGTACAGCGATTGATAACCAACATAACTCAGTATCTTATATTAACAGAGTAATGATATAAGGCTTAGGAGGCGGCATGCATTTTGTTTACAGCATTAACACAACCTGTGTCCCAGCACGCCTTCATCGACCTCTTTACTCTTATACCGTAGATCTCCATCAAGGAAAATTACGGCATAGTAAGTATGAAATATAGAGAAGGGGCGTAAACTGCTCTAAATAACAAGAAAGCCTCTGTTGATTACATACTATCAACTAGGTCTCCATCCGTACGTACGTGCTATGAGAAGGGCTTGGAAGGATATCCAAATTGCAATAATCTTCTGGGGCGTCAAAGGGAGCCATAAAAGTCTTGTCCCCTCTCCAGCCAACTAGGAGATCCAGAGTATATATATCTAAATAGCCTCGCGTATAGTTACTAACCCTTCGTTTCCAGTTGCCAACTTTCCCTTGTATTGCTATCTCAGCTAATCAAGTATATAATTAAGACTAGTATAAGCTAAAGCCTCGTACAAAGCCTTACACTTGTATAACTATATATTGATATACAGGTCTCCAGTCTCGGGTTTAGTTCCAGTATATCAGTACATGTAACACACGCTTAGTAGTAAAGACCTCTCTCTTCGTATCAGGAGGGTTGGTTCCAGAAGGAAGAGTCAGTGATGTCCAGTTCACCGCTAGGTTGCTGCTAAGTTGAAGTATAGTACGGGCAAGAGCTTAATAGTCTTGATTTCCGAGTCTCTTAGGAGGACTCAGGTCCTTGTATACTTAGAATCTCCAATAAAAACACACTAGAAAGTGTACCACCAATCCTCCTATGAGTTCACTATCTTGAAACTTGACCGCCTTTGTTCTCGATAACACGGAGATATCGAGGTATTGTTCAAAAAGGGCCGTTTTTTACCGGAATCTCTAGAAGGCACCCCAGTAGAAAATAAGAATCGTTATTCAGCAAATACAGCGTTACCTAAGTGAGATTCGCGGGATCAAAGGCGGTTACATGGGTGAATTTAATTGCTGCCGCTGTCCCCCCTGTCAGGAACCCTGTATACGATAGGCAGAGACAGTTGTTGTTGCGCAAAGGACTCTAAACCTCCGTGGACGCTACCTGACTATATACGTGAGTCTCTTTGTCCATATGCCTTGGGTCTCTTTGCCCATGTGACCTCTGATGGTGCGTGTCTCGTGACACCCCCTATCCCAACGAAGATGCGGCGCGAGCCAGCTTGGGCCCTCCGAATAACAACATTGAATCTGCTAGCTGCAATAATAAACATTCCACTTAACGGCCACGTATCTTTTTCTTTCTCTCTCGCAACTACGAGTTTATATTTATACATGGTGACTTAGAACCTAGAACTATCTCGATACGAGACGATTTAACCATGATACTATTAGATTGGTACGCGGCAGGTTTTAACCCGAATACTGGGAGTGGTACAGATCCACCTAACATGGTGGTTCGAGTCAAGTTTTAAACAGCAGGCAGAGCAAAATGTTCCACCTTGCTAGAGAGGCCAATACTAATGTGAACCAAATGTTCAATAATAAAGTCATGGATCCTACAAGCACGAGACATTCTGGCCCAAGTTTAAGATTTGAGAGACTTTGGAGTCTCCGCATTGCTAATTTTAGATGTCCAAACGCTCTCATCCCATTATTTGTCTCGTTAGATTGTTTTCGAGGCGTAAATGCTCTCAACCTGTGATGGGAATATTTAACTGAGATAACAGCATCACCCACTTCGTTGTTAGTTGTCTTAAGATAGAGGTATAGTGTCGTTGAATACGCTTGTACGCGCGGCTACCAAGTTACCACGTTGGCATGGCCATGGCAAGTCATAGTATATGGACTGGCAGACCAACAACACAATTCATTCTGCGCCCCATCGCCCGGCACTGAAGTTCGTTCCTCCCGCGCACTACCCTTCCCCTCCCATTGTTCCCATCGCTCATATGAATGAACGTCTTAAGAAGGAAGGAATAACATGAAGCACACTATTTAACAACATATTTTGCCTGTTCCGGTCAGAGAAAATCTATGGACTAGTACAGCATTGCCATAATCTTCTGGGGCGCCGGGGAAGCGGGCCCGACGTCCCTGAGCACCTCCACCCTGAGATCTGCCATCTTCGCCATACACGGTGTCCCAATCAGATGCGCTTCATCTACGAATCACGTCCGGGACAGCGGTTCGTGGCCGAGCCCGTGCACCGCGGGCGATGCAACATACCCACCGACTTGTCCCGTGAAGAGACCCGTACCGCCAACAATAGCCCTGGCTTTGGCGCCGATGAGTCCCAGCTGCCTTATTCTGCTGAAGGTAACGGCCACAATTGGATAGCAGGTGTTGTGGCGGTCACTCGTCTAGAGGCCGTTGGTGCAAGATGGAGCGATCATGGCGGAAACATCAGTAATGCGCAGCCATTGAGTAATGCCTCGAATTTCAAACAACGTATGGAACAGCTGCAGTGGTGGCCAAGCATAGTTGCTCCCGCTTGCTTGTCTTAGTCTCCTAATAAGCATTCGTGATAGAGCCGCAACGGTTTAGGGGTAACTGTAGTCGACGTTGGATATCTTGGCTATATCATTCTGCTCATGGTGACCCAAGCAACCCTTAGGGTTGTTAGCATATAAGAACTTAGAATATGTTATAAAAAAATAAAAAACTGTTCAACATCTATCTATAGAGCAGATAGACATAACTCCGGTACGGGGAATCGAACCCCGAGCCCCGCGGTGAAAACGCGATATGTTAACCGTTACACTATACCGGAAAGGACACGGTCGCTTGGATAAGGTCTCCCCGGGAATCGAACCCAGATCGGTGGAATCAAAATCCACAGTGATAACCATTACACCAGGAAACCACTTGAGCGGTGATTGCTGACTACTGGTTTAAAACATCTGATTATATCCAGCTAGATTATAAAAAATTCCTAGCCAAGATAGCCTATTCCTTATCGTTAGTACGTATTAAAATATGCTTTTTTCTTTCTTCTTTTTTTATATTCACTAATTTAACAACTATAAATCCAAGCAATGAATACTTAGTGGCCGACTGCTTCTTAGTTCTTAGGAATGCTTTATAGGTTATTGTCTAGGGTCCCATGTTAGTTTGTTAGGTTACTTTGTTGCTCGTGGGGGAGTGCTTAGCGGGCAGCCTTTCCTTCCTTGCTTGCTCAATTGATAAATTTGTTGCTGTGCTACAATACTTGCAAATCGTCCGTGATAACTTATTTAAGACACTATAGTATATATCTACAAGTCCTAAAAGAAAAAAAGGGGAAAAGAAAACCTGCTAGGGGGTTAATAAAAGCATGTAAATATCCCTTTTATTGTTAACAAAGGCAAGTTTGTCCAACGTTTACAACAGTATAATGGATAATTACATCGTGACTAAGTATTTTCATAGTTAGATAAAGGTAGGACATATGTATAGAATTCAAGGGCAGTTATCTTTAGTGTAGTAAAACAAAATTGGCAAGATTAGATGTAGAATATTTCATTCACGGGTATGCTATTCAATATATCTCGCATTCTCCTACCTTTATTTAGGTACTTCTTTTGTAAAGTGACACAACAGCTAGCAATTTCATGTTGACCAAAGATTATTTATACATCGCGTGGCGTTGGCGGTTAGATTGCGCCACCTGTAACACGCTAGCCTGGCCTGGCCCTACGTGAAATGTTTCAGAAAGTTCCTGAGTAAATTAAAAATGTGATACTTACCAAGTTTTACAGAGAAGTTGGAACGGAACAGCAACAACAAGTGGCCAACGACGCATGTTTGATTACGGGCAGAGAGCAAACACTAAAGAGATGAACTGCCGTTCCATGACCCATTGCAGTTTGGGCCATGGGTATTTACGGTGACAAGTGTTGTAGTTGGCTGTCGGTGCCTCCTTACGTGGCGTCTAAGGGCCATCGTGACCCTTTGACTGGGCAACCGGGTAATCGCTAATGGGGTGTGCAAACATCGTTGTAGTCACCGTCGATGGGGTGTCTACAAATATCTGTTTTAGCCTCCTCATCTCGAAAATGGTTCTTCCGCACCGAGACCAGAACAGCACACACTCCGTGTTCGCCGCCACCTACGATCATCCCCAGACAGACAGAACCGAAACCTACCACGCAACTCTTCATCCCGGACCACCCACACTGAAGATGTGTAAAGCAACTTTCTTCGTCTGCAGCGAGCATGACAATCTCCGGGCCTACAAAATTGTCCGATGCCAACGAGGAACAGAGGGAACCGGGCTAGCGAGATCAGAGGTCATCCGGGTGGACGGCTTGCCACGACTAAGGCAACAGGGGTCATGCCCGGACGTCCCCGGAATTGACACCAAGATCGAAGTCGTATGCTCAGCTGCCCCTGCTTCCCCCGGAGGCACGTTCCCTTGTCCCTATTCGTTCGATGGGAAGCCGGACCCCTGTCACCGATGATGACCGTGAAGATGCCCCACCTCCCTAGCTAAACAACGGCGACTTAGGTTTCCCCGAGAGTCGATGGTTTGGTAGGGGTGATGAATGAGGGGGGGAAACATATATGAAGGCAGGCGTGTTGTGGTTGGTAAACTGGGACCACGGTGCAAGTTATAACAATAGCAGTTGCTAATTTGGTGCTCTACTAGAGCCCTTAAAACGCAGCCTCCTTCACGCCGACGTGACTGAAAATCTATAACTCTTATGTTTTCGATCGTGATAAGCCGCGAGACTATCCTTAGACTCCTGGCATCTATGCTTATTGACATACTAAGGTTTTGATTCGGTAACGTTTTTGTTGTGCTTGCAACTGTATCTGTAGCTTGTTGACATAGGTAGTAGTTATAACATGAAAAAATAGTACTTGATGGGCATTTGGGACTCGACGGAGTGAGCCAGTCAATCCAACCACGAGATCATGTTAGGAGAAGATGGCAATTTCTTATAAATGATAGGTTTCAGTTCCTATATCTGGAATCAATCGGTCAAAATAAACCTTACCATCGTCGAAGATGGCTACCAACCTGGTATATTGTAACAGATCAAGTCCCTTTGTTACTAAGTCTTTATGTGCCACACCTTAGATGCAGACCTTAGTCGCTCTGTGTCGAACCCTAGCCTTGACATTTGATATATCCTCGTAGAGGGTGATATATATATATATATATATATACTTATCTAAGTTCGGCTAAGGAGTGAACGAGCTTACTTCGTTAGAGGTCTTCGATAAGTTACGGGAAGCACTTAGGTGTGTAGTGGTTGTTTGGCTGATTATATTGCCTTCAACTGTATTCTTCTAGTATATCTATCTGTCGGAAGGTGAAAGGAATCTCGTAGCATGTGCCATTAGCACTGCGTCGTGGAGGTGTTGGAGTCATTGCGTCCCTTTCAATTCTCGTAGGGTTATTGGACATACAAATTCTCGAAATATGTTCCGAACCCACCAGGTGCTTCCAGAGTACCATCACCCCCATTCTCGTGACTCTTCAGATGCTCAAAATACGGCTTGGGAAAGAAATCATGCTGGCTCGTTCTCGGCCCGGTTGTTGATGTGTCGAATAGGGGGACCAGAGTGTTGTCTTGACACGAATTCGTGAAAGTCGTGGCGATGGAGTCGTAAGCTTTCGGATCTACCATGGGGGAATATGGTGCCTGAAGAGAGTGGAAATGGGCTCCTCGATTGTCAAAGTCGATTCCGGGGGCTTGGACACCGGCTAGGTTTTCTTGGCTCGCTAGAGTGCCCGAGAAGTCCAGGATCTCGGGTTGGCCAAGGATAGCAGTATGTGTGCCAGAGCTCGAGCTGCAGGGGTTGAAGGGGGTATTGAAATGTCCGTCGTCGAGAGGTGATCCGTCGGTATAATCCCCTTCGAATTCAGCGGATGGGCTGGGCTGGTAGATGCCTACACGGTTCAAACTTGACATGAACTTCAAGTCGTCCGTACTAGCATCGCTTGCAGATCCTGCGTAAAAACCCTCGTCTCGAGACGATAGTGCGTCGTATCTGGAAAATGACGCAAAGTGGGCTTCGTGATGGCTGGCAAGGTACGGATGAAATCTGTCATGGGGGAAGACCGATGGTGATAGTATATATTGCTCTCGAAATGAAGCCGGAGGACCTTCAACTTGCCACTGCGAGGATCCGTGGTCTCGCAAGAGAGCGTCTCTCGGAGAGCCCAGTGCTGGATCGGGACCAGAACTATCAACTCCAGTTGCGTCGAAATCGTCCGGTTCAGAGATAGAAGAGCTCCAGGTATGTGGCATCGTTATCTTGAATTGGGACTCTTCCGGATAGAGACAACATAACCCTTTTATCGCGCACCGGCGACAAGGTTCGCCTCTCGAGCATCGCTCCCGGACTCTCGCGCATTCACGGCATGCTCGTCTCTTATGTGGATTGTCGTCTCGCTGTTCGTGGGGGATATGAATCGCTATGTGTCGACTTAAAATATCACTTTTATTCTGATGATTAGCATGGTACCGAGCGTGCTGAGAACTTTGCGCGGAATGTGCTCACCTCCGGGCAAAGCTCTTGTCACATATCTGGCACGTAAACCTCCTGTTCTCGTCGTGTCCGCGCTGATGTCTCTTTAGGTTCTCAGGTCGCTTAAAACTGCTGGGGCACTGAGGACACTTGTATTTTTTCTGAATTGCAGGCTGGGTTGGCGGAACATTCGATTCCCAAGCCACTTCCTCATAGCCAAGACTCATATTATGGTCTGACATATTTCGATTGGACCGTATGGAGCAAAGCCAAGATGCGAAGCTGAAAAATTCCCTCTTTTAAAGCCACCTGCGAAAACCCCCTTCTTGACAAGCTCTACAATACCTACTTAAATAATCGCATAACGCATCATTTTGCTTACATATTTTGAAGTGGTGCTTTGATGATCATCTCGACCTCTTTGCCGGAGTCCGCTCTTATAGTCTGCAAGTAACCTGCAGTCCCATGAACCGTAGCCCTTGAACTCGAGGAGGGTCATCATGCACTGTCACTGCCGCGCATGTGACAAGGTTTGTTTGCGCTTGTAAGACGGTTCACCGGCGCTACCGAGACATTAAGCGCTCTGGCATCTCTTTAGATATCTAACGTCGCTTCCCTAAGACGTAGATGATGAGTACAGACCTTCTCGTTCTTTTTATTGAAGACGGAGGCTTCGACTTGTTACGACTAGAGATTACATCGTGTCAAACATCGAGACCGAAGCCGAGATCAGGATCTAGCAAGCTCATCAGTTCAATCATAACCAGCCATGTCAAGTTCGAGAGCGATAGCGCTGAGTAGGGGTGTACAAATTGTTCCAGAGGAAATGAACCGGCAGTTGACGTGTCAGACCGGCCGGTGACGGCCAAGGACCGTCGGTGGCATGGCATGATGATAAGTGAGCGAGCCCAGACAAGCTTCCCCGCAAAAGCCACAAGAACGGAAGGCGATGCCGCGGAGCATAACGGGTCGATGGAACGGCAAATGGAGACATCCCCTTGACAATACACTACTAACGTCTAAATAACTTGCCTAGCCGATTCGCCAGGGGTAAGCTGTCGACCAAGAGTTGCTAACAAGGATTTCGACATTCTGCAACGGGAGGAGCTGCAGCAGAGCGTATCATCGCATTAGTCACCCGTTTAATAGCCCGACCCTCATGTGGCCCTTGCCGCCCCTGTTGGCGCGTAAGTAGTACGGAATGAAGAACAACTCCTTAGGCTCCGCCACCTTGGCCTCGACACTCGAACCAGGCTCCAGACCCAACTCCCTCTTTAACCATTGGTCTGTGTTTCGGACCCATCCGACGGCACGGAGACCGACATATCGCTCACCCATCTTGTCCATCACAAGCTCCTCTTCGCTTACTGGGGTACCATTGGTTATGCCGACATTACGGAAGTGATCCTGCTCCCATGGGTTATCGAAGTCTTCGACGCAGTAGATCAGAGGACCACGAGCTAGCGTCAACGTGCGTTGATTCGTATACGGATGAGGGGAGATATATCGGGGCTCGTAACCATGAATCTGTATACTAAAGGCTATATTTTCTGAGGTATATGATGGCGGGAGCGTCAGGTAGCCATTCTCGATTGTGGCTGATTTCAATGATGGAGTAAGCTGCGAGGTAGTCGTTTAGCATCAGTTATACGAAAGATAAACAGCATGTCGCCATCTTGCTGTCGAGCGAGCCGAACGTACCGTGAATCTCTTCTTAGCCCAAGCAGGAACCCGAAGCCGGATTGTCGTATTTGCAGATGTGGGGGCTTCAAGCTTGAAGATTACATTGCCTTCCCATGGCCAGTTCGACTTCTGTTCAAAGACTACTGCGCATTCATCCACCTGGAACGAGACCCTTGCAGTAGTGTATAAATGCACGTTGACGAAAAGATCTTCCCCATGGCCGCCATAGTCCCACAGGTAACCGCCGATGCTTCCGAATAGACGCGATACATTCGGCGGACAGCAGGATGTGTCAAACCACTATTGAGGGTTCGGGTTAGCATGTGGCGATGACGTGCTTACTACGCCCTGAGGGACACGCCACAAATAGATTCAAGAGTTGTGAGGGGTGCACTCACCGCGGCGCGAGTATTTTTATCCTTCTCAGAACTGGCGAGCTGATTGACGTAGGTGAAGGCGTTCCCCTACACTCAAACCCATGTTAGAACGCTGCAATCAGTTCGACCTGGAATCGTGGGTGTCTTCGAGATACTTACACCAAGGCTCACTTGAGTAGAATACGTTAGCCGTCAGAATATCTAGAGGAACAAACGCCGATATGTGGCGAAGGGTTCATTTTCAACTCACTGGAAGTCATAACAGCGTTATAGAGGCATAACTCCATCACGTCGGCGTACCTCGAATTCAGCTCAAGATGCAGCAGCCGCTCCGCGAGCATCATAACCCCGATCGAAGCGCATGTTTCGTTGTAGCACCCACCCTCATCGGAGCCTTGTGGGAGGAAATAGTCAATACCGAAGCCTTCCCACTGCATCATTGAACCGATACCACCAGTCAAGTACATTTTCTTATCTACCATATTATTCCATAGGGTGCGTAGCGCCTCATGATATTGCTCCTTGGCCGCGAATGGCTTGATACCCAGCTCGTCGAGACTTAGCAGGTTCGCAACCCCGGTGAACAGGTACAAGGCCCTCACGGCGTGACCCTCAATTGTCTTTTGCTGAAGAATGGGCAGATGAGCTTGGCTGTACCAATCACAAAATCGTGCAGGAAAGCTGTCAGGGCGTTTCCAGGGACTATCGCCCCTTTTCTCTCGCTCCCATTCATAGTACATCACTGAGAATCTTGTCAGCCTAGTTCCAAGAAATAAGGTATTACCACGTCTCTCTAAAGCCGAGTGTGACATTTTTAAGACGTACTGCCGTCTTGACCTGTAGGATTGCCGCGTTCCTCAATGAAGTACTGTGCTAAGTCATACGCGTCCTGATTCCCCGTCACAGAGTAGAAGCGAATCAACGCAAGTTCGATTTCGGGGTGGCCTGGGTAGCCGTGTCTCTGGTCTTCCCCTGGGCCAAAAACCGACCGGATCAGCTAGGAATTGAATTAACAGAATATACATATAAGCGTCAATTGACAACGCGTTTTTACCTTGATGTATTTGTGCATGACCTCGATGAGCAGGTCATTCTTGTAGTAGTTGCTGTGAGCCAGAGCCGCCTCCATCAGATGTCCGGCATTGTATCTAATCAACACGGTCAATTCGTATGAAGCCTTGATCGCCACGCATCGGTCATGCATGTCAAGCGAGAGCACACTGTGATGCGGGCAGAAACTCACAGCTCATGCTGATCCCTCAAGTTCGACCATCGCTTCCCAGGCTTGATAACGGTAAAATAGACGTCGATATAGCCATCCTCCTGCTGCGCATCGCGAATCATCTGGACCAGCTCGCGGACAGCAGCGTCGACTTCTGCGTCGTAGTACTCGGTGAGCATGTAGCAAGCGCCCTCGATCCACTTGGCAACGTCGCTGTCCCAATAGACGGGGGGCGGCGAGGGCCAGCGTGACTCATCATCGTAGATGGGCTGCCACTTGAGGGTGAAGCACTCGTATTGGCCCGTCTCCTTCAGTTTCCTGAGCTGCGCCTTCACCGTCACCTGCTGTATCGTCTCGCGGCGCGCCTGCAAAAGCGACGGCCCCGTGAAGGTGGTCTGCGGGAAGAGGACTTGAGGGTGAGACATTGTCGGCAAATACAGATAGATACACTTCGATGAGTCTGTGCCCGAAGCGGAGTGGGGGTATGAAGGGATTTGAAACCGAGATTTCCAGATTCTAGATTCCAGAATGAATATAAGCTCGCTACGTATGCAAGAGCAACGAATACGATGCCAAAGAAACACGGCGGGGGCCGACTTCCAATATCAGATCCTCGCGCCAGACAGAAGGCAATGAATGACTGGACGCTACGAGCAACCAAAAGGCACCAAGTCAATTCACGTCCGATGTCGAAGCTATTGTGCACCGCGGGCCAAGGTGCGGGCTACACGCCTGCTTCAGACCAGACCATGTCGTGGAGACGTATCGTCATCTTCACTATTACAGAATCCTCACAGCCGATCGCTGGGTACCGCCCGTGCAGCCCCAGCCACTGGGGCATCAGGTCAGCACCGCGGATCGGCCATTGCGTACCGATGCCGTAGGAGGACGATGGGCCCCGTGGTCTTGAATCATGCATGTCTTCCTTGTCTCGCTTGCGCCGCTCTCCACCACCGGGGATTGTGCGGGCGAAGGAAACGATAGGTAGTGCAGCCGTCACGAACCCCTTGACCACATGTAAGCTACCGTAGTGACAAACACGGCGTCGACGGAGTGCCGGAAGCCTGCAACCTACAACTAAAAGGTACCTACCCCCACGCTTTTTATCCCTAATTGCAGTGTGTGCCGTGCGAGAAACCCATCCGCTAGAATGCTTACTTACTTACATGTAGGCACCTTACCTACCTACATGTACTACCTACCTACCAACCACACAAGCTCACTGCCCTAGGTAGTGAAACAAAGTTGCGCCGCGCATGGATTTCTACGGGTGGCTAAAAAGATCAGATGACGAGCAAAAATAGTGTGCATTGTAAAACAGGGACAGACCGAGCCGGTGTGGCCACTCGGAATCATTGGAGGAGGCGCCTCAATTGCTTCAGTCTGCCGAGACACTCCCGATTGGTGAAGTGTCGGCCAAGGTTTCCCAACCAAACATCGAGCACCACAACAGTCGCAGCCGAGTTCGCTGGGCGCGTCCAGCACACTACCACATCACAATACCATACCACAACTTCGGCCTCTGCCCGGCCAAGGCGACGTCGGCCTCCTGCTGCAAGATGCGGCGCATGTTTTACGTCTCACGAGAGCATGGTACGGGTAGTATAACAACAGAGTCCTGGTACGTGCAGGACGAGGCTTGGTTGTGCGTATCAGACAGGGCAATTGCAGGCGTTTATTCTCCTTACACATATTATGGCAGCCATTAGAGCCCCCTACTTCGCCCCGAGCGCTCTTTTGTCATTCGACGAGGGCACGCACCCTTCGTCAAATCACCAACGCACCTTCCTTCGTTCATTCTCAATTCCTATCACTTCATCATGGTCATTATCGTAGGGTGGAGAGCATAGCAACCGAGGCATTCAGATGTCATCTTCAAGGTACCTATACGCGAACTTGAAGTCGGCTTTTCTTCGATTCATCCTGCGTAATCGGTTAGTGACAGGAGTGATATACTAATTGCGAGGCCCTTGCAACGTACCAGGTGGACTCATAATCGAAAAACCGATAGGTCCCCTGTTCGAACTCCTCGGTGATATTCTTGGGCTCTTCATGCCGCTGGAACCAGGTTTGGTATTGCTTATGAAAGCGCCAGCTTTGGTCTTTCAGGGCCTTGGCCGCCAAATATTGTTGATAGGTGCCCTGCTTGTAGTAGAATACGTAGAAGAGGGTGTCTGGTTCGATACGTGAGTACAGGCGAGGGTCGTCGAGGATCGCCAACGGCTCCTGGGGATACCCAGATGCAGAATGATATCGCGTTTCCGGTCGATATGATTTCGGCGGCTCGGCATCGGATGTGTCCGCCATGTTCATGCTGAGTTGTGAAGCTGCCATCATGCGCAAGGTGGAGGGCGAGTTAACCGGTGCAGCACGCTTCTTCTTGACCTGCTCAAAAGACTCTACTAGATCATGCAACGCAGCAGGAAGGTGGTATATCGATTCCTCCTCCTTGTCTTCTTGCCTGGTCTTGATGCCGTTCGCCACCCCATTGGAATACGATCCTAATAGTACCTGTTAACAAAGAGATACGACAGACGTATTGCAAACGTGTTCTGATACATACCTTTAGTAGTTTCCCCTGGTTCTGTGACGATTGGTGTCCTGCCCGAAGACTTGGAGACTTTGTCCGCCTTCCTGAACGTACTCGACGTGCTTATAACATGTTCTGAAGGCCCGGGCTCGGCCACAGGTTGTAGAGTTCCCGTTTTCGGTTCTGAGGGTGCAGGTTGCACAGCTATCGTACTTGGAGAATTCGTGGCGCTCGTTCTTGATGCAGCGGCCGGAGGCAACGGCGAGATACCCACAGACGTCGTAACTGGCTGAGAACCTGGCGGGGGCGGTAGCGGTGCTATGCCAACGTTGTTCTTGTCGCTCGCTGCTGCTGCTGCGGCCGCTGAGGCGTACTTGAGTCCTTCGCCTGGGGGTCTTTGGGGTAGTGATGCTGGCTTCATGCTGGAGCTAGACGTGCTACCATTAGTAGCGTTGGTGAGGGGGTTATGTAATGTCGCCAGTGTTGGCAACGGGGATTTCAATTGCGCAGAGGGTCTTCGGGCAGCAGCCGGATCGATCGCAGCGGTCCTCGTCTTGGCTGGCAAGCTGGCGGGCCGCGGTTCTGAATCTGCCACCTCTTCTTGCACCGACTGTGTATCTTGTGAGGATACACGGTCGTTATCTTGGTTCATGCCATACGTATCTTCCTCTTCCTCCAGAGCCAGCTCGTCGTAGAGCCCCTCGTCCTCCATGAAATCATCGTTCATGCCATCTGTGACGTAATAACGAATACTTTCTTCCAGGTCCGTAACTTGTTCTGTGTCGATGCCTCCATTCTCCAGTGACCGTCTGATCAGCTCGAGCTTACCCTGGTGCCACTTGTGCCTCTCGATTATGTGCTCTATTGTCGCGATGCGCTCCGCCTTGGCTGCTTGACTCTTGCCCTTCTTCATGGTCAATTGTAACTGTTCGCTTTCGGCCTCGAGGGTCTCGATTTGTTGTTCGAGTTCGTCAACCATACTACTGAGGAACTCCCCGGCTTCCGCCTTGGCTTGTTCTTTGGGATCGAGCTTGGCGGCGGCCGAAAGGCCTTCTTTCGAATAGGCCTTAGTCTTCATAGCCTTCTCAACTGCCTTGAATCTCTCCATTTGCTAGCGAGGGATCAGTATGCCGTCCAGCCTGGCGCGTCAAGTCACCCGCTTCCGCGGGCACTAACCGTCTCAATCAACCTCCGCTGCTCGAGCAACGGAGCCTTGTCCTTGATGTCGTTGCTGGCGGCCCATGTTTTGATCTGGTCGCGCAATCTCTGGAGCTTCTTAATTTCGCGCTTGAGGTTGTCCTCGAGCTTCTCCTTCTGTGCGGGGTTGTTCGATTGCTCAATCTTCTCATAGATGCCGTCGAACTCGGCCACGCCTTCGGCAACCTTCTTGAAGGTCTTTTCTATCTCTTGCTGCAACTTCCGGGCCGCCATCGTGAAGTTATGTACATGTGACGCAGGCCGAATCCGAATGAACAGCGGCGGCTGCTACTGCTGCCCGATAGCGGTCTAGGAATTATACAGCGTCTCGTAGAGGATGTGCGGCAGTCGATGGAGGGGCGGCGGATGTATGAGACGGTACAGGTGTGTCAGAGCCTGTCGGGAATCCTAGATATGCTGGACTTAGCAAACCATCAAGAAGGAGAAGGGCAAGGGGAGAGCAGGAATTGGCAAAGGCGGCAAACAGCAGCGGCGCGGGACATCTGCGGGGTTCACGTACCGTTGGTTCTTCAGGACCACAAGTAATGATGATGGTGTTGTTGTTGCAACAGGCGAATGGCTTGCGTATTTAGCACCGCTTAGGTGTGTTGGCGGGAAGGCTGAATCGCGCGCTTGTGATGATACGCTGATAGTACAGTACAGTACGCTAATGGCAGGGCAGGTTGAAGTGAAGAACATTGAAGAAAGCCGGTACTCGGTACCTTGGAGCCGCTAGCCTTGTACGGGGCTTTTGGCTTGGGCAGCTGAAACACCTGCCTAACTGTTGCTTGCCTTGGATGCCTCGGTCAGTAGTGCGATGTACTATCCAGTAAGGCACAAGTAGTGACTACCTACCTAGGTACCTAAGCGGACAGGTGTACTGTACTTGGCAAATATTACTTCAGTTGGGGGCAAGCCGGGCGTACAGCATGGTCTGTGGTGCATGTGTACTATGTAAGTATGTAGGAAGTGTACGTAGTATATTGGTCCAAATCTGGTAGGTAGCCGCAGAGCAACGCTACATAGTGAAAACGAGTCTGGATCTACTAAGCAGAACGCCTGAAATCAATTGATTTCAACATATTACATATCTCCCTTCTGTTTTTCAAACAGGCCTTGAAGCTAAAAAGGTGCATGTCTCTTGCTCCCCTTAGCGGGCATGTTCAAGGTTGCCTACATATGTGGAGGCTACATAAAAGCACTTACATGTAGGTAGTCTAAATATGTACCTCCCTATGGGTATCTTATGCATGTGCACCTGGTACCTACAATGTACCATGTAGGTAGGTACCGTTATTGCGCTCCTCAAGGCTGCCAGCTAGAATCAGCTGGCAGTCCCAGCTCCTACTCAAAGCTTACCGACCGGTTAGGGCATCTCATCTTCACTGAACTAGAGCAAATACTCAGATCTGATTCGTAGCCATGTTGCAGTATCTTATTGACAGCTAACTTCACCTCTGCTACTGTACATTCGCCATCCTACCAAGTTTGAGAATTGATCTTTTAACTTTTTCCATTCATTCCATCCCCTTATCCATCATGAAAGGTAGGTCTTCTCGGATTCCCACCTGCGCCCTTCCCTCCTCCTTTTCCTCCTCCCCGGGGGCAGATGCAGACCACCGTATTCACATGTCCGTCTCTTGCAGCCATACTACAGCGTGTGCTGTCGGCTTCCGTCACAGTGGATAAGGAGGTGGTGTCATCTATTGGGAAGGGTGTTCTCGTCTTTGCCGCCGTAGCCCCCGGAGACACGCAAAAGGAGGCAGACTCTTTAGCAGCCAAAGTATTAAAGCTAAAATTATGGGACGACGACGCAGGGGGCAGAGTACGGCTACAACATCCTCTTTTCTATTATTTTTGTCTTTTGTCCTTTTTTTTTTTTTTTTCAAATGCGTCCCCGGGTCACCGGCGAGCGGCGCTTCGTAGATCGTCCCTTTTCGTACTTGTTTTCATCATGCCTAACGTGTGTGTGTCCCTAATTAGTGGAAGAAGAATGTCCAAGAGATCGGCGGAGAAGTTCTCTGTGGTAGGTTCTCGCCCGTCTTCATTCATATTTTCCATGACAGCTTGTCTAATGGCGTGGTTTCAGTCTCTCAGTTTACTCTTCTCGCTTCGACGAAGAAGGGGAACAAGCCTGATTTTCATGGGGCTGCTGGCGGGGATGAGGCGAAACGATTGTACCAATATTTCTTTGAGAAGGTCCAGCAAGGTTATGCTACGGACAAGGTCCGAAATGGCGTTTTTCAAGCTATGATGGAGGTTGCTCTAATAAATGACGGACCTGCGCGTACCCCCTCTACATCAAATTCTAGCGGATTTTGCTAACAATTTTCAAGGTCACGTTAGAGATATCAGCCCTCCCGAAGGCTGATCCAAAGGCTGGGCCGAGTCCTTCTCCAGTCTCCGCGCCTTCTAATTAAGTTACTTCAACGACCATCGCGGCGTCATATGATATCCAGTAGACCAGACAGTCCCAGTTCTGATTTCCAGGGCCGCATACGTTTTACGCCCGGAAGTATAGAGTGTAGCAAGGGGTCCTCATTAGATATGTAGATGTAAGAATATGCTTAGATAGTAGAGAGCGTTACATACGAGTAAATTGTGATACCCGACGCGACGTCCGAAAGTCATGAACCTGTGGTAACCCATAACTCCATTGACCAGTCTCCCCAGCCGTGAAAAGGGTATCCTAGCGTCGATGGCATTTAACTCCCACCAGCCAAACCTCGTAGCCATCCATATTAATTGTTTCACATGCACTCGAAAACACTCTTTGACGCATAAAAATGACGATGGACTCAATGAAAGGCTACTTCCATCGTCGCGTGAGCTTCAGTTTGCGCCTCCTTGCTGCGCTTTTGGCATCCCAGATCCCTAAAAAGAGGTCCTCGCAATCGTCTGAGTCATCTGAGTCAAACACCAAGAAGTCTGCATTGTCGCCATCAGTGCCCTCCCGCTCGAATTCAAGCTCGGGTATTTCGTCGGCCGCGGCGTCGTCCCAGTTCCTATAGTCGACAGTCCTCTGGGTCTCCAAGATGAACTTGCCAACCTTGTATCTCTGCGACTCCTCCTTCGCATCAATGTACTTCCAGCCAATCTTGGCACGGCAGGTGGTGCATTGAATGTCAGCGACGACATGTTGTCCAGTGACGAGAACGCGATTCTCTGGCTTGCCCACCTTGATGTTAATCAGGTTGGCCCCAGACTTCTGTGCAAGGCCATCGGGGGCCGCAACCAGATACTAGAACACTCGAGGTCAGTTGTCGCGAGTTCGAGCACGATGTGTGAAGGCTTCGGAAACCTCTGGACGCGATCTTGGCTTGGGAGGGGAGATTTATGCTCGACAGATGGCCGAAGCACAAGAAAACGACTGGGAGAATGACTCACTGCGCGACCATAGCGCCCTGTGAACCCTTTACTCACGATCTGTGAGTAGAATGCAAAGTCAGTTCCGCATGTGGAGCACCGAATGGTGTCGGGTTGGATCCTAGTGAGTCTGGGGGCATTGGACTGTTCAGTGGAGCGCCGGCGAAAGCCGTGTTTTACGTTAGAAAACCAGGAGGGCGAGGCAGAAGCGGGCGGACACTCGGCCGGGCTCGACGGTATGGAGTCGGTCGGAGAGTTGCTCAAAGACGGAATGTCACCGTGGGCCGGAACCGCATTCCCAGATGATGCGGTGACGTGGTGTCGGCGAAAAGGCCGCGAGAGGCTTGGCATCAAATAGGTCGAGAACCTCGGCGCTGGCGGTACAGTGGAAGCAGCCTCGGGCGGCGGTGGGGGAGGGGGAGGCGTCGCTTCGTTCAGCACCATGGACAACATGTTGGGCAACCGGCACGCCGCCCGGACTTATTGGGCAGGACGCAGCCAGATGGGACGGTGCCGTCATAGAAGTCGATTCGTTATGGTAGCTGCGCAGAGAAGCACACACGTCATCAGGCTGGGCGAAGGGGTCCGAAGCGGAGGAAACAAAGAGAGGGGGAGAGAGAGAGAGAGAGAGAAAAAGGCAAATGTTGTTGAGGGGATCGAAGTACGTACAGCACAGTATTGATGATATCAGCCCCGCACCGGATGTGCTGGCATTACTGAGGGAATGCGGATTGCAGAATGCAGAATGCGAATGCAGAATGCAGAGTACAGTACAGTACCAAGTAGATAGGGATGGGCAGAGACGGGCAACGGTTGGTTTAAGCCAAAACCTCCCAGCGTCGAATCGTCCCGCCTAATTGGGGAAGTGCTGGGTCAAATGACGCCCTCGTGATATGGCATATCATGTGCTGACCGCATTCCGCCGTCCTCGCCCGGGACTGACGGGAAATGGCCATGCCAGTGCCGAATGATTCATGTGCACGTGGAAGAAACGGGTTGTATCTGGAACAGTATAAATTCAACGATATATTTACAGCTTCGTACAGTGCCTATTCTAGCTCTAAACAGCCCCACGCTAGCCGGACGCCTATTGGCAGCCCGCAAAGGTACCCTTTTGCACAGGTCAAGCTTTGCGCACGGCACAACCCATACAGTACATCTTGGACTATCCACGTTCTATCTCTTCTTATAAACGTGAGCTTGTAGCTTAGCATATAAAGGCTATGTACTTATCCTCGAGGATGGATGGCTTGCGAGAATAACGGCACCACAGAATTGGCCTCCCGAGACAAGCCAGAAGAGACATCAGAGCTGCTCGGACAGGACTCGGACCTTGATGTATAGCGCTTGCTTGACCTAGATAGTGAAACGAGAAATAAAGCTTAAAGAAAAGGCCGAACCTCATCGCACTGTACGAGCCTGAGCCAGACTACTACGGCTATCGCCCTCATCCTTGTTGGGTTCGAGCAGCCGCTGGAGGTGTCCGAGGAGTATTACTTTGAAGTACTAGGTTTCTGGAGAAGAGCACTTAGGATCAAGTTACAGCTCTTATTGATATTTCGTTGGACGTCGAACCACCATCGGAATACTTTGTGTCTGGAACTGAGCGAAGACCCGTGTTTGCTGTAATAATTATGAGCAAACCACCCGGTCAACTACATATTTCTTCACGGATTACTGTCGCAGTACCTAAACAATATCATACTCTTCCTCGCATGTTCTTTCGGAATCGCGATTAGATCGGGATCTGGTTCCTCCTTAGAAATATTAATGAGAGGATCCACCAGTAATATCGGGGTCTGTTGCGACCAGACTTCGAAAACCAGGTGTCGCTAAGCGCTGGTATTTCCTTGTTACGCTTGATTCAGGCAGGAGACCTGGGCAAGACCTAGGACAAGCAAGGGTATTCAAGGGACTCTGGCGTGGAATGAAAATGCTCGCGAGGCCTGAAATTGACACAGATAGTTCGTTGACAACGCAAGAACTCGTAGTAGGGATCTATCTCAAACACAGTACTAGACAATAAAATCAAGCCTCCGTCAAACCAAGCCATGCCACAAGTCAAATGGATGCCCGGACACAATCTTATTCCCCGTCCTCATCAAGTTCTGATTGCGTGTTACAAAATCCAAAAAACATGAGGCTACCGACAGTTGCGAGTTTAAGCATACCCAAAAATCCCTGGGAAATCAACCCACTCTGGTTCCCATCGCTGTGTGCCATAATTGTAGTATTTCTGCCTCGCGTACGGATGCCACGTATGCTGTGTGGCATTTCGGGTTGAGGGAATACCGACCCAGGGATCGATCTGGGTGTCATAATACCCTCCTATCGGAGGTGGCATGTCCGAGAATGTAAGACTCTGGTTAGTATACATGTTTAATGGGTATTGGTATACAAAAGCGGCATCAAGACTCCCAGCATTCAAAATTGGGTAGCCCCATGTTTGGGTGTGAGTGCTGTATTCTCGACTAGCCGGAGTCCTTGGATAAAACTCGGCAGCTTCCGGGTTCATGCAACGGCGACTGGCTGTTGGAGTTGCGCACCCGGGGCCAGGACTTGCTTCCGGTGTGTTATCGGTATGAGTAGTCATGCCGGACTGAGACTCAGCGGCCGGATCAGATGACGGCTGATCTCCTCCAACGGTCGGACCGGTCCATGCTTCAATACCTACACCCCATGAGTGGTCCAGGTCCAAGGTGAGGGCACGAGAAGGGCCAAAGGGTATCGAAATTGCCTCCCCAGCTACGTCCAACTCATCGAACCCTGACTTTGCATCCAGGTATATACGGACTTGTTGGATCGCCCCGGATGATGAAAGGGCACCTGACATGCATAATTTATCACACATTCGCCCTGTGTTGAGATTGGTGCTTGATATGGCAATTTCATGTGGAGGGCCCCTATGATGGTCGCCAATATTGAGTTAGCATGACTGGGCTCTGACACGTGTGCTCAGAACGCTTTCGCACGGGATGTTCTGTTTTGTAATGCTTTCGGAAGACACTAAATGATATCTGGGCGAAGATTGGCGCGTAGGTATAGCCGCTGACGAGCAACATGTGAATAGTGTTTCGAGAAAGTTTACTTACTTAATAACCGCTCGTTTGCATTCCATCTTGTGAGCTAGCTGGTATATCAAGTGCTCTGAAACTTCTTTCAAAACCGATGGGTCTACCCCCTGTTCTCTGGCATATCTGGCTAGTTTCGTTTTTGCGGCTGTATTCCATTTGATATGGACGTTCGCTATTTTCCCATTCCACACACCATAACGGAGACAGATATGCTGTTGTGCCATTGAGATATTTGAACCAGAATCGAGTTTTAGAGATAAGGCAACGTAGGGGGGAGGCGTGGTTGGCGACAGATGTGAATAACAGCCCAAATTGTATTTTTATATATGTTCTTCCCAGGGGGATGTTTATCTCATTGCTGTGTAAATAAACGCGGTTGTTGGCTTCATGCACACCGCGAGTCGTTATTGTCCTTCCTGTGTGTCACCTCCTAGGATACCCCGGCTCAATGGTAGTTGTCCAGCATATTGAAGTATTGCAACAGCGCTAAGCCTTGGGTTTCAATTTGCGAGGACCCTGGTACACAACCTAGGGCGACGTGCGTTGTATTCAGTTAAGGGATGGTCTACCTCGAAAGGAACAAACAAAGCACAAGGCCTCGTCCATAATGTAGGACACAGATAGATGGAAGCTATAAATAGTGGTTTTCCTAGCAAACCCAAGAGTACCTCAAAATAAATATAAGCAGTACAGACACATGGGCAAGACATATGAATATTAATTGCCTTGACAACGTCGAGAATTTCCATAATCTCCAAGTCAATGATAGTCCTTGTTTCGTTATATGGTATGTGTCAGCATAGACCCAAGTCTCATTATGATAGAAGGGATAGAAATGGTCAAAGAGACTATACAGAGGACATCTAAAGAATCGAGATCATTGAGATAAGGAATGCTTAAACGGACATTCCCGTTCCCTTAAACCCACGGGTGTCCCACGTACCGGGTATAGCCCATCTTCTAGGCTTGCTCTCAGCCTCATACTTTCTTAGCGTATTCTTAGACGCAAGACCACCGAGTAGCCCCCATGTTGAAGCACCTTTAGGTTCTGTAGGGCATTAGTACAAATCGAAATAACCGTATATTCATTCGCAACGGCCATGAGTGAAGCGAGCATTATATAGGGTTCTCAGTGTCGCACTAACTCGACTGGTTGCTGTTATTAGGATTACAAGTAGTATTTCGCGGAAATGATAGCTAAACACTCGGCTCGACAGAAGCCACCAATCTGTCACGGCCAAGGACATGACATAAACCTCGATGAGTAGTTGCCAACGTGCTGGGAGTCTTGCGGCTAAGGCATAGTATGTATATGCTGGCTTCGTTCCTCGCCAACCACCCGGGAATGACAGGCGGATCGCGGATGTAGGGGTATACTGCCGTCACTCATTGCTCATTGGTAGAGCAT
Organism: Xylaria acuta; assembly: GCA_022495125.1. NCBI lineage: Eukaryota > Fungi > Ascomycota > Sordariomycetes > Xylariales > Xylariaceae > Xylaria > Xylaria acuta. The sequence continues at coordinate 134,941 of MU383108.1, forward strand.
ATAGGATTGGTGGCACAAGCCTTGCGGAGTGCCCTATATTTGTTTGTTGCTGTATACCTTGTTGATGGCGCGTCGGTACCAAGGGAGGCATTGCCGCGGTCCATTGTATAATAGGAAACTTGAAAATAGGCTCATGTAGGAATGCTTGAATACCGTGATTACACTACCTGTGTAGCTGCGCAGGTAACCTATAGTACAAATCAGCCGTCCATAAACCTGACGGTCCGTAATAATCTGAAGGTCCAGTTGTGTGATATTCCATTGAAAATAACGCACTACGATCAATCCTCATCTTCAACATTGCAGACCGACGCTAATAGGGCATTTCCTCGCATATGAGCAAAAATTATATCCTCTGTCTTTGACGGGATTTCTGGGTGATGTGCTTTGCTAGACTATATAGGCGTTCAGGAGTGCCATTGTGCAGGATAGTTTCGCTTCGCCATTGGTTGATAATATAGCCTTCACTTTATCCGGACAAGCGACCCGACTACTCGGCGAGAGGAGGAATCTCAATCTAGGCACCGGAACATTGAAAGTCACATTCAGGCTTATTTACCGAATAAGAATATGCCTGCAGAAAACCCACGATACGTTGTGATTTGCCCACGATTTTCTTCATCGTTAGTGCCAATACACAAGAGTCTCTCCAATATCAATAATAGGACACGTATAGTGTCTTAGCATCTACTACTGAATATGATTTCCATTATATCGATGATTCTGTTTGCCTTGGAATTTAAAGCATAAATGATTACGTTCGCTCTCTTTGAAAATTTACCCTTTCCCCTTTCGTATAGTGGTTGATGTGATACACTAACCGCTATACTGGTTTCGACCGATGTGTCTGTTAAACAATGGAGGCGAAAGCAGTATACCTTCTTGCGCTGGCCTACTTTTGGCAACTTGCCATGGCGTCTTTCGACAATAGTTTCGATCATGTCATTCAGCATACAGACGTACTTTTGGAATGGGATCGTGCGAACGCGGCAGACTATCCCTTAGTCATCCACGCGCGAGTATTGAATAAGACTAGTGATCGCGAGGTGAACACGATAGAGGCAGACATTGCGAGTGAGTTAGACATTTTCAAAAGAGCCCGCCGTCATTAACAACAAGACAGCTGGACTGACCAACGACTCATTCCTTTGGGGAGACTTACCTTTTCCTCTACCATTCCTCTCGACTGCTATGTACGAACTCCGGATCTTGCGTCAACAGCAAGCAGGAGACGCGGCGTTCGGGATCGTCGTTGCTTCTTCGCCTCCTTTCACCATAATATCTCAAAATGGAGATGACAATAACGACTGGCAGACTGTATGGACGCTGCGATACTCTATAGACTTCACGCTCCCGGTACTTGTTGGGCTAATAAGATGCCGATAGACCACAAATGAAACCGCGACTGACTCTCCGGAGCCGACGAATCCGTCGCACTCGGATGGGCGTCCCAGTAGTAGTACGGCCATCGCTGCGGGTCTGGTCGGTGAGTAATTCTCGGAACTATTTTTTTCTGTTTGGCAACCTTCAGAGCACGAGATTTCCTTCCTGGGACAAGAGAGTAGAAGCTTCCGAATCCCCCACAAACTTATGCTCTAAATGACGATAACTGACCCCGAGCGTTGCAGTGCCGTTTGTGGTTGGAATCGCTGTCTCCGCCTTTCTGTGGATGCAACGGCGACAGAAGAGAATCCTGGCGGAGCGCCGTAAAGAAAGAGCGCAACTTGTGATTGATTAACCTGCTGCTAGTACCGCGGGCTCATGTTATCCGAATGAGCCTGGACTCGGCACAAGACCGTTGAGAGTCAAAGTCTTCTACCGAGGCGAGCAGGCCGAGGGACCTGAGATGCTGACGTGCTCATATACGCTAGGCATTATGCGACGATATTGGTGGCGTTATCAGCTTGTCACTCGGGACGTGCTTATTTTCTAGGAGAGGTTGAGGACGGCACATACGTGCACCTCTATAATAGAGATATAAGGAACATTTCAGTATTCTCCTCAACCCCAACGCTAAGCCGTGTTATGGGATTGCGGCTATACCGTGGAAAGAACGAGAAGTGCCGGCAATGCTAGCCACGGCACCAAGACCCGGGTCGACATGGCCTTTCGGAGACCCGAAGAGCGGCCGAGCATCAAAAGCACTATATCTAAAACTACCACGGATCTACCGGCTGTAAGCACGATGTGCGGACCTGCCATGGTGAGAATTTGGAGTGTGTAGGCGGTATATGAAGCTGGGGTGGAACACCATACGCAGCAATATTCGTTTCCAGGAGACTAGAGCGTCCTGCGGGTGAGTGAAGGAGATTGTCAGTGTAGCATCGTATCAAAGAAAAGATTACTGCTTCATGCCTCACATCATCACACCTGTTGGAACTACAAGTAGAATCGCTACACCGATGAGCATACGGGTTGGCGGGCGGAGCTGAGTATGCTACGGCATATGGATAACGCCCTACAGTACTAACATATACGAAGAAAGTCTGAGAACACTGCGACATATTGCATAGCGTACGTAGTGAAGAGCGGCTAGACATTCTCGTAGAATCAAAACAGAATCGGAATCAGGCCATCATATACTAACGCGCGCGGTGTCTCACTGCTGCGCGATTTGTTCATATAAACTAGGCCTGATTTTGAGCGGAATGTAACATAGTATCTGGAGCTGTGAACGATCATTAATCAACATCGAACTTGTGGTCTGACTAGTAGTCTGGTTGCTAAGAACATCAAGCGGTGAACTCGGATGGCGATAAGTTATGTCTGTACGTAATACCGGTCTGATGCCACAAGACGCCGCCGGACCGGGTTGTGATGGTTGCGATGGGCTCGCGATTTGTTTCTACTTTTGCTCCTAGTCTCAGCCGAACTGCCGACCGGTTCCAGCAAGGCAGATATGGCGAGGCTCTTAGTTTTTATTAGCATGTAAAAAGGCTTGATTAAGCTGTTTCCCGGATGTCTCGGCCCATGCTCACATCTACTGTAAGTAATGACAATACGAACGCGCCGGGTTCATGAAGTACTTTATGCATGCCGCCGGTCAACCTCAGAGTTAACGGTGCCAACGCTTCTGATCCTTGTACGTATGAACGTACCTAGGTGAGTAGTAATTTGCCAGTTAGCTCAATATAGCTACCCCGGACGTACCTGTCATGCTGATGAGTCGGAGATTTGAGTATTCATCTTTCGTTGCCTACTGTAGTGTGTGAGTTATCACTAGCCTCTACTGTAGTGTTAGTATTGCTCTAAATATCGTCGAACGTTGGCTACCTCCCAATTGCTCGGGTTTGGTCACGCTCGGATCGTTTTGCAACAGCGATCATTCAGCCCTATATGGGATGGGGTGCCTCATGTTGTCTAGCCATTGGACCGTATCATGTACAACACACTGCGCTACATAGTAACCATGTGTGATGTGCGCAGACCTAACTTGAGATGATAAAGCTTAGGGTTAAAAAAAGGTCTGCTAAATTTGAGATGATCGATGATCAGCCCGATCCTCGCAGCACACGCAGGTCTAGACTACGTACTATGTAGCGTACACAGCACTAAATTGAAAGGGCTGGGGCTTCGCTTGGTACTGTAGTATATTATGAGGTACTCATGATGTGTGTAAGTACTTGTGGCGTAGGACTTACCGGGACTCTGGAATTGCAGGATCCAAGAACAACCAGCTCAGAGCTGTGCGTGCTCGCCTTTTCTCGCCTATTCTGTAGTGTACAGTAGTAGGAAATGCAGTGCGGTCAGCAATCCTCATGCAACACGTCTTCAAAAGTGCTACACTGCAGCACATAATACAGTACAAGGAGGTAGCTCTAGACTTCAGCCCTAGCCGATATTTCTGGTGATGTGGAAACGAGCGATCATGTCGTGCGCTTTCATGTCCTCGATCGGATATAGATTTACACCTGTGAGCTTCTCATAGGACAACTTCGATGTTCCCCTGACGCGGTGGACTACAGGTACAGTACGAATACTGTATCGTATTCATAACCGCCTTCCATCAATTACCAATTTAAGTATGTCTTTAGTGTACTGTATTTCTAGCGTGCACTGGTCTACTGCACACTATATTAGCTTGTAATATGTACGGTGTGTGTAATATATCATAAAATACCTACAGGACCTAGCTTCTACAAAGGCGAGTACTTCGTACCTACTACACATATGAGGCACGTCATTGAGAACAGATCTTTAAATACGTGCCCATTATCCTTTGGTGACTACGTGAGGGAGAGGGGAAGCCGTTTGAGTCGTCTCTGTAAAATTCCGAGTAGCGAATGAGGTATCGCGTGTGCCATGTAGCAGACGAGAGAGTCTAACCACATACTGTACACGCATAGACCTCCCCTTTTTCACTTTTGGTTCTCTCCGATGCTGTTAGGTGGCGGTGTATGGCGTCAGTTGCGAAATGAGAGCTGGGTATCTCGCAAGATGGCTAAAGATGGCCGGGTTAGGCGGCCAGGCTTGCTTACACTACTTAGTATACTTAGCCAGGGCCGTGGCTCATGTACCTGCATTAGTGTTGGTCTAAGTATATGCATGTCTGTTGGTAGGTACACTACGTTTACGGATGGAACCAACACGTCGTTGTGCATACTGTAGTACAGGCACAACAGATATTATTGTACGATGGATCGGGACGATTCTCTCCGTGTCAAGCATGTTGGTTGGGTTGACGTGGAGGAAAGCGGCCCGGTTGCGTCCAGACGTGATAGAAAGGTTTATAGGGCGCGCTTGTCAGTTACTATTAGCTGCATGAGGGTATAATAACCTGTATTAACTTACTTACCTACTACCCACGTGTAGAAAGTTGTCCAGCTGTTATACAACATAAATACTTACAACACGTTTATTCAGGTCCATTTCAACTTTTCCATTGGCATATCATTTCCTATTACAGCGCAGTTGCTCATCTCCTGCGCCCCTTTTCCACAAAACTCCTTCTTGCCAGGGTGGTCCTCACGACCGGGGCCCCTGCCACCCCGATGATTAATTAACCTGCCCAGGCAAGTCGTATCAATAGTCAACAAAGACCCGATGTAACTCTATCGAGCGTTCAACCTTCCCACCCAAGCTTGCCCTAAGCGTAGCTAGGGTTGAGGAACAAAACGGGGCATTGCGAGATTCGATCCAATCGTGGAGCAGCTGGTCAGCCTCCTAATGTCAGCTAACTATGCGCGAAACCATGGTCTCTCCGTCTTGTTGTTACCCTCGTGTGCAGACTCTGCAGCGTAACAGGGCAGGGCTTTAGGACCCGGTCGCCCTACTGTCCACATACATACCGCCTAGTACGTACGTAGTGTAGCCGAGTGGGCGTTGGCGGACATCAGCACTAAAGCAGAATGGTGGATATGTGTAGTCTAGTCGATAGTGGTAGGAGGGACTCGTACAGTAGGGGTACGGTTACTAGTATGAATAAAGGAGGCACGTATTTAATAAGGACTGCCCGCTACGACGTTCAGAATGGGGGTTTTTCTCCTTTACGCCGTTTCTGTCTTCAAGGTCAACCACCAGGTAGAGACTCAGCTCGCCGTCGACGTATTTCACGTCAGCCACTCGTTAACCAACAACACACTCATTCGTTGCAATATTATATAATCTAATCAATCCCAATGGCTCCTTCGCTTGTTAAGACGGTCGGCGCTGCCGCCGCCATTTTCGCCGCCTCGGCCAACGCTCATTATGGCCAACACCACTACCCAGAGAGGCCCGCCAACAACTATCCCGTCTACGGATACCCGGTCTACCCCGGCACCACGAGCACCCCCGCTGTTCCGGTCGGCAGCGTGCCTCCTTCGTCTAGCACCAGCGTCCCAGCTGTGAGCTCAAGCACCAGCGAATTGCCCGCTACCAGCAGCACTCCCGGCTACCCTCCCTACTCTGGCAGCTCCAGCACTCCCGGCTTCCCCGGCACCAGCTCCAGTGAACTGCCCGGTACTAGCAGCACTCCTGGTGCCAGCTACAGCGGCACCCCCTCGACTAGTGAGAGCAGCTCCCCTTCGACCAGCAGTACTCCTGGTGCCAGCTATAGCAGCACTCCTAGTGCTGGCTACAGCAGCACTCCCTCTACCAGTGAGAGCAGCTCTCCTTCGACCAGCAGCACCCCCGGTGCCGGTTACAGCAGCACTCCTGGTAGCGGCTACCCTACTGGATACCCTGGCTACCCGGTCCCCAGCGGTACTCCCTCGTCTAGCGAGAGCAATGGCCCAACTACCAGCAGCGGCCCGGCTTCTAGCTACAGCAGCACTCCTGGCACTGGTTACAGCAGCACCCCTTCTACAAGTGAGAGCAGCTCTCCTTCAACCAGCAGCACTCCTGGTGCCGGCTATAGCAGCACCCCCGGTACTGGTTACAGCAGTACTCCTGGCAGTGGTTATCCTACCGGATACCCTGGATACCCTGTCCCCAGTGGTACTCCATCTTCCAGCCCGAGCGGCTCCCCCTCGACTAGCAGCACTCCCGGTGCTGGCTACAGCAGCACCCCGTCTACTAGCGAGAGCAGCTCTCCTTCGACCAGTAGCACTCCTGGTGCTGGCTATAGCAGCACCCCGTCTACTAGCGAGAGCAGCTCCCCCTCCACTAGCAGCACTCCCGGTGCCGGCTACAGCAGCACCCCAGGTACTGGTTCCAGCAGCACTCCTGGCGCTCCTGGAAGCGGTTACCCCACAGGATATCCAGGCGGCAGCAGCAGCAGCAGCGTTCCTTACTCTAGCGAGAGCAACTCTCCCGCTACTAGCAGTACTCCTGGTGCTCCTGGCAGTGGTTACCCTACTGGGTACCCTAGCGGTGGCGTCTCGTCTAGCGAGAACAGCTCTCCTACTACCACTGCTCCTGTCTCGTACACGACTTCAACCATCTACTCCACCACCTGTGTCGAGACGGCTCCTGGTCAGACCACCACTATTGTCATCCCTGTCAGCACCACGGTCTGCCCCGTGACCGAGACCGAGACTCCTACCGGTGGCTACCCCACTGGTGGTTACCCGACTGGCAACTACCCCGGTGGCCCGGAGGAGTCTACCACTACCACGACTTCAACCCTCTGGCTGCCCACCACCGTCTACGTCTCCTCCGTTTCCGAGACCACTCCTGCTGGCGGCTACCCCACCGGCGGTTCCCCCGGCGAGAGCTACCCTGTCGGTGGTAATTCCCCCACCGAGACTGTACCTGCTGGTGGCTACCCGACTGGCGGTTACCCTGCTGGCGGTGCTTCTCCCAGCACCAGCGATGTCGAGGTCTACGTCACTGCCACCGTTGTTCCCGTCACCGACTACCCCTCTGGTTACCCCACCTACCCCGCTGGTGGCTACCCTGGAACCAACGCCACGCTCACCACTTCGACGCTCGCCAGCTCGTACCCCGGCTCATACCCGACCGGCACTCCCATCCCCACTGCCGCCGCCTCCAAGAGCGGCATCAGCGCCGCCTTCATGGCCGTCGCTGGTCTGCTGGCTTTCGTTCTGTAAACCTGGTCGCGGTTCTGAGCTGAAACGAACGGGCATGGATCGATGACGCGCGCGTGTGATTTGCCGGTGTTCTGAATGATAGATGGTGGGATGGTTATTTTGCATAGGCCTTTTGTCTTGTTGCTCTTTTTTTATATGCTTTCTCTACATGCCGAGTATGTATATCGCTTTCGACGTATATATATCCGGATTTGAAGGGATAGTTATCTTGCCTGTATCTAGTTGCTAGGTGCAGATCTGTTTAATACGATTTTTCTCTAAATATTTAATGCCTGTGTCCTAACTTGGCGTGGCTTCGAGGATTGGCACCGTGGTGATATTTGCCGATACGGCTCATGATGTCGTTCTTTGTCGGTATGCTGATTACGTTAAATATGGCCCCTGGTGCTTATGCCACGGGGCCTTCATGCTCTTTTAGGACCATACATACCTACATACCCAGATTCAATAAACGAATGATTCGTAATGTAGCACCCGAGAGCTGCTGGGTATGAGTAGAATCCGAAGGTTGTAGCTTGTGGTAGGTACCGGGTCAACCAGGCAAGGATCGGCACGCTGTACTTATGTAGCTGAGGTTGAGGCGAAAGCTCCCCACTCTTCTCCGCTGTTGCTGGCACAGCACCTAAGGTACCTTAGGTAACGAACTTACGTACCCCACGACCTGCCCACATTGCGTCAGACCCCCGAGTTTAACCTTCCAACTTCAACCATGTACTCGGTAGACCAGAGGTATTGAGTTAAGCTTATCCAAGGACGTCAACAACGGCGTCGTGGGACATTCCCTACTCTTGGTGCCCTGGGTAGATCGGCCGCCCGGCGCTCCGTCCTGTTCCGTCCCGTTCGTGGCCAGCCCAGCAAGCCGTATCGTGCGGCCATGATGCGTGCTCTGCGTCTGATGCTCCCGGCGCGGGCGGGCGCCTGGTCGCCTATCGCGGGTAGGGCGCCGTCTCCTCGCGTCCTCTCGTCTCCTGCCAACGCCGCACACCCATCGCCGCTCTCGCGCCCTCTTCCGCTGCCAGCGCCTCGTTTACAAAGACCGTTCTCGCACGGCGCCCCCCGGCGAAACAACTGGCGCGACCCGCGACATCACGATCCGGCCGAACAGCTCAGCCGAGCCAAGCCCCTGTTTACCCAGGGCGGCCTGTCGAAGTTCATTCGGTCGCCGAGTCTGCACACCGTCATCGTACTGTCGTTCACGGGCGCCGTGGCCTTCTACTTCATGAACATACAAACGGTGCCCGTGTCCGGACGGCGGCGATTCAACTGCTATAGCGAGGCTAATGTGAAGGCGACGGGCGAGGCACAGGCGAGGCGGATAGAATACGAGCTCGAGCGCAGCGGCGGCCGCTTCCTGAGCGACTGGGATCCGCGGACGAGGATGGTCAAGAGGGTCATGAAGCGTCTGATCCCGGTCAGCGGGATGGACGATGATGAGTGGGAGGTGAGGGTCATCGACGACCCTCGCACGGCCAACGCCTTCGTGCTCCCCGGTGGGAAAGTTTTCGTATTTAGCGGGCTGATCCCCATCGCGCGCAACGAGCACGGGTTGGCCGCCGTGCTGGGCCACGAGATCGCGCATAACCTAGCTCAGCACGTTGCCGAGCGCATGTCGTCGCAGGTCGGCATCAATATCCTCCTGTACTCGCTCATCACCTTGACGGGCGGCTTCGGTATTCTCGTGACAACGTACCTCGGGCATACCATGCTTGACCTGGTCTTCTCGCGTCCTATGGGCCGTCGCCAGGAGGCCGAGGCTGACTATATCGGTCTGATGATGATGGCCGAGGCTTGCTACGATCCGCGTGAGGCTCTCGGCTTTTGGGAGCGGATGAGGAGGATGCACCAAGAGGGGCCGCCGGAGTGGATGAGCACTCACCCTTCGGTACGTATATTCTTCATTCCCTCGTATACCCGGCATCTCGTTCTCTCATATATGGCTGACCCCCTTTTGTAGAACGACAATAGAATACAAAAGATACAACAGTGGATGCCGCAAGCCTTGGACAAAATGCAAGAAAGCGATTGCCAGGGGACTGCGGGTTTCGCGAATTTGTTCAGACAAGCATTTGAGAAACGTTATCTCATGGAACAACGGCATGACATATAGAATAGAGGTGTGGCCACAACATCACGGTTAAGCATACGCTCTTATGGGCAATGAGCCGCACCATCACGGGGTTATCCACTGTGAGGCGGATCCCCTCAATACGACTAAGTTTTACGGAAAGCGGCTTCGGAGTCCGGCTAAGGCGACTACTGAGCGTGTAACCTAAGCAGCATTCCCACATGCTATGCGCAATATCCCAGCTGAAGCCGAGAGTCTTGTTATGATCATGCCGCGGCGCTTAGCGCAGACCCGGCAACTGCGCACGAACCCTTGGCCATTCCGCATGTTCTTGTGCTCTACTTGCGCTGCCCGAAATACGGATTACACTCCACCGTTTCGGTATTGGTGTCATTGTCGCTCTCGATAGGGGCGTAGTCGGTGATCGTGTCGTAGAATCGCTATAGAGCTGTCCAGCCTGTGATCTGCTGTCTGCCGCACTATACTTTGAGAATACAGACGCGTTTCTTCCGTAGGATCCGCTATAATCTCATCTTTCCGTATCTCAATTGGCTAGAGAGGCTCAGGCACCGGTTGCCACTCGTCAGCATGATTTCAGGTCGTGGATCTCACAAAGGGTTTCTTTAGGGGCTCCAAGCGCCAGGACCCTTCGACATGTTGAGGCAGGTATAGATTCAAGCGAAGACCCATTTGTACAACTATAATAAGGAGAAGAAGTTAACCTAGACTCAATCTAGTTGGTAGACTCTAATGAAGCCGATTCAAAATGAAACGGCCTTCAAGATCCATACGAGAATAGTTGCTGTTGTGGGCTTAATGAGTGTACCATGCTCCTTGAACAACCTAATTAGTCGCTTGTCTTTCAATACGAAGGAAACTAAGATCCACGACAGGCAAGAAGACAAAAGGTGGCGGCCTGGAAGCGAGGTTTATTGCGGTTGGAGTAGGTCGCTGGCGGTGACCAGGTAACAACTCAGTTCACAGCATGGGCTGAAATAGGTATAAAGAGATAGTAAATTGATGTACGAAAACCATTCTCATAAAATCGTTATTTACTGATCAGATAATTTTGACTTGTGAAAGCCCAACCACTTGACACCAGTGCTCAGTCTGCCACCGAATTGAGACAGGAAGTTTGAAAGTACATAGAAAATTCATGACGCATTGCAATAAGTCCTTCGTGGAAAGATTCTCCCTTGTTCGCGGTTGTGTGCTCGAGGCACTACCCTATGCCCATTCCTCGAACTGGAAAGAAGTAAACACTTGAAACGGCATTGACCTTTACCTCGAGATGAACTTGATGGTTGGATGTCATTAGAGACGAGAGTGCCCAATACCCGTGTTTTCACTCCCCAGGTTTTAGAGTCCCTGAATCACAAAGTTGGCGAATTTAAGTTAACAATTATACTACTTATCTAGTTTCTTGCTATATTTTAGCAAATAGGGCGAATACTTCGTATATAGGAGCTAATGTCTACTACTTTATTTTATGCCTGATTTTCGGTAGATATTGTATAGTTTAACTTGTAGAGGAATAACGAGCTTTGGAAACTGTTCTAGTCTCTGTTCTAGTCTTGGCTCGGATGCTGCTTAACCGTGTAATACACAGAGGGGGGAAATACAAACTAGAAACAACAACATTCTATAGCCAATCGTTCAAGGGTACGCCTTTAAATTCGAGCCTCAAGGAGGTTAAAGTGACAATCGCTTACTGCTATTGTCGAGGGATATAGAAGTACTGTATTCCTGGACAGCACGTTTGCTTATAAGCCTGTATAGGCTCTCTCTCGATAGTCCTCCCCCAATATCACTCAACTAGTATTATTGGGTGGTCATGCAATGTGTAACTTGGAATTGGAACCTTTCAAAGGTTTTCTTAGCCCCCAATCTTCCACTTGAACCTATGGTATATTATGGCTAGCAGACAGATTATGCATAGTGGACAATGCACCTTAGCAAACAACAACCCCTAAAGTGCAGAAAATATAGCCTTCATACTGAAATGGACCAAAGGCAAAAGCAAGCATGTAGAAGATTCTACGACATCGCTGCCAGGGCGAATATATAAGGCCAGCAGTAGTTCCTGTTGCTTTCGGTTTCATGATTGCTAGGCTGCAAACAGCAGACAAACTTTCTCGATTCTCAAAGCTTAACTTGTCCAATCGATGCCTTCGATTACGCCAGAAGACGTCGTGGCTCTAGTTGTCAGCCTCATATCCCTTTTCGTTGAGATACTGTCGCTCCTATTGGCCTATCGAACCTTCCTAAACACACAACATCGTAGACGACGTGAAGATCGTTTCGTCGTGGAGAGAAGACGCACAACGCGTTGATTGACTAACGCTGTCGAGCATCGGCCTCGTCCCATCGTGGGATAAATGTAGGTAAAATGATAGCCTCTTCGATCGTGGTGATAGATAGTTTATAGCTGATTCTCACAGATGACACTTGCTGCAAACGATACCCGACTCTTAACTCCGACCACCGAGCACCAAGACTCGCGACAAACGTATATGACGTGATTATATAGCTCTGGAAGAAAAGCTCAACATGGCTCATTGTGACGGGAAAGTTGACCCTAACTTGGTCTGACCCTTTCGTCTGGGATAGACGGGTGTGCACAGAAAGACATCTTGGGCGGCTCTGGAAATAGGTCGACTCATGAGCTGTCGAAGCTACGATAAAGACTGGAGTTGTTCCGAATTCACTATAAACTTGCTCTCCTTGCAATACAGCGCCCGAGCAGCCCGTGGGTTCATGAGTCACGAATTACTTTTGAGATGCGTTATGGTTACAGTCTTGAACTTTTGTTAGTGGATGGTTAGGCTCCCTCAGGTACTGTAGCGATTGTGGGTACCTAGGTAGATGTTGATGTTGTAGAAGAGGCGGGAGATAATTAACATGCATCTACTGTGAGGAGGAATGATCTAAACACTGTCCGTTGTCATACCTTCGTACAGTATTGTACCTGTTACTGTAAGTAGCCCAGCGCATCCACTTTAGTCCTGTGACCAATGACACCAAAGCTATTTGATCTCTCCATGCTGACGGAACGGGGCCCCTCTCTTCGCCGATGCCGAGGCTCTTTCAGTCAGTTGGGGAGGACTGAGTACCGAGCGCCGAATGCTCGCAAACTCTCTACTTCTGCGGTTCACTCTCTTTTAATTCTGGCCATTCACCTCCCGACTATATAGTACAGCCATTTCAGTATAGCTGTTTTCTCGCTACGCAGCCAAATTCGACCTCTCTCGCACATCAAACACCAGGCCAGCCAACATGTCGAAGACGTTCACAGCCAAGGAGGTCGGCGAGCACAAGGACGAGCAGAATGGCATGTACATCATCATCGACAGCGGCGTATACGACGTCACAAGTCAGTAGCAATAAGCTTCCGCCCCCCTTGCATTCCTTGCCTGGAGTTCCTCGTTACTAATGTCGTTGCGCTGCAGATTTCCTCGACGAGCACCCGGGCGGCGCCAAGATCCTGAAGCGCGTGGTCGGCAAGAATGCCACCAAGCCATTCTGGAAGTACCACGGCAAAAACGTTCTCGAGAAGTACGGTGCCAAGCTCAAGGTCGGTGAGCTGGCTGAGACGGCCAAGTTGTAAACGAACACAATTCCACACACCCACGCGCACGGCACACATACGCGCACGATATTGGCACGTGCCTATACCTTGTATCGCGAACGTTCGCGGAAATCAGCGGTCCCGGTATGATGATGGGCTTTATTGCGCCATAAACATAGAAGAGGTCCAAGAGATCTTGCATGTCAACAATGCAAACGCGAGCCTCATCATTAGAGATTGGTTTATGGAGTGTTTTCAAGGGTACTTAAGGTTATCTCTAGGTGTGCATTGCATGTAGACAGCCGGCCCTTTAGTTTTGCTTTATAGGCTATATACAATACGAAGCATTATGATTACAAGTCAGATCAATACTTTTTTCTTTTTTTTCCCTTCCTGTTTCCCTGAAAAATATATGCATTTTGGACCAGGAATGGCTGCTATCTAAGTACTATTAAAAAGAGGCTACAAGATACTACTAGGTGGCCCCACTGCTTCAATATATCTAGTACGAACTAGCGTTTGCTATGGCGTTCATGTTGACTTGTTAACGAAATTGCTGATATCCGCTCAATTTAAACTACGCTTATACTTATTCGCTCACTACGAAACCCCAATCCTTCGTCACCCGCCGGTGCGAGGTAGTCAATGCACATCTTCATATCGGCTTGTGTAAATTCGGACCTCGAGCATGGGCCACCTTGCTTTTCACACAAGAGGGTCTCAATCTCCAGGAGGCCCTTTGCTTTGCGGAGTCTACCAGTAAGGCGTGAAGGCTCTACTGTATCTGCGGTTCGTTTTGGTAATGCTCTAGTAAATATTGACTGGGGCAGAGTATAGAGAGTGTGAACCTGCGCCGACACCGTGATTACTGCCAACCAATTTGTCGCACTCCGGGATGTCAAAAATATACCCACGTTCCTAATATTAATGTAAACAAATGCCCCCGATGCCCTGACCATCTACAGGACTAACGCAGCCGCCCAACTTTCAACGCGACAGAAGACATCAGTAGCATATTTGTTGATCATAGGCCCAAGAGATTATGTGTTTCGCATCGAGGAGAGACAGACTGCCTCAGCGCTTTTAATCAAGATCGTGATTTCGAGCTGGTATCACGGAATCCGGGGCTTCAAAATGAATTGAACCGGACCGTGCCGGCTTCGAGAAGCTTTCACCACTGAGCCGTACTTTTTGTGCATCTCTTTCAAGGCAGAGACATATTGCTAGCTGTGGATAAGGCCGTGAGAGCATTATGCTATGTTATAAGTTACGAAGAGATCTCAGGAACTAAGCCTTTTGAGATAAGGAACTTGCCTAAGCGACCCAATTTCAAATGGTTGATGAAAAAGAGATGAGATATATCACTAGAGTAGTGACCAGGGTAAGGGACGAAGAAGACTCAAGGTGAAGCTATCTGCAAGAGCCGCGTGGCTCACGAGCGCTATCACGTTCCTATTCGCTGTATACCTGGCCAAGAGTCAGGGTCTAGCTACTTACATACATAGTAGATGAATCAAGGTTAGAATGCACTCTATTGGCTAACCAATACCCTTCAGCGCACAGAGCACAGAAACTGCCGGGACCCGATTCATTGGTAGCTCAGCCCATACATGGCATTTGAAACCAGAGAGCACGCCGACGTCCAATTCGAGTATTGCATGACAAGACGTGATATTTCGCATGACTTATTGCTACTACCAGCATGTAGTCATGTCCCTCTTACCAAGAGCTCTCGGGAATGAGATATGTAGTGGCCCATAGTGACGATTCACGACGCCATTGTTGTACACTTCGGAATCGTTATATTGAGCTTGTTTCATCACCATTACGGTGGGATCTCTATATCGATCAGGTATATGAAATATGTATTAGTCTCATTTGTAGTTTCCATGAATCGGATTGAATGTTGAGAGTAATTGTTAGAAACGCCGCAACTCTCGAGCTTTATGTGATCAAACGGCGGCGACAGCGTTCTGGAATCATGGAGGATTGGGGCCATCACGCATGCCAAACAGCAGTCGAACATGATCGAATGCCGCGTGTCTTACATGGGGGAGAATTGAAATTGATGCTGCACGAGCGCCCAGACCGCCACGCCACTGGTGACCAAGGCGCAGCGAAAGCTGAGAGTCTTGGGTTCTCTTTAAAAGAAGCTGTTGCATTTCAAGGAACATGGACGAAGTATAAGACTGTTCAAGCTGAATCAAATTGTCGGAGGCAGGCGATGGGCATCGTGAACGTGCACCATGACAAGGTTGGCTGTAGGAAATGCCGCACGGCCGGGAAACAGCAACCCTCACTGTTGCTAGCAGCACAGTGTTAGTACGTGAGATGGATCTGCCCACACTCAAGCAGTTAGGCCGGGGTGGAAACGGCAGCGCTCGGGCCCTTGGATTCTTACTCGCCAATGGCTTATGGCGCGATAAACAAGCCCCACTACTTTCTAGTGCAGTCGTAGTCGGCCTTAGTCGGTAGCTCGAGACTCCAACCAAGCTCGTCCAGCGAAACCCTACTACCATCGTCATTTCGGTTTCAGTCTACCTACGTCCTGCAACATCGAAACACCGAAACCAAGCAGTTGTGTTGTCGCTCTGTTTCCCGGCATCTTTTGTTGTCTTCACACGGATCGGCAGCATTCGTTTTATTCTCCCCTGCGAGCCAACATCGAACAAACCTCCTACGTCATCCTGCTGCATCCTGCAATCCCTGGTAAGTAGCTCGGCATCACCGCGCCTCTGTTTTGGCCGGCTTCTCGTCTCTGGCCGATAGCTAGTCTCGGCCTTCTTCGCGCGACTTTCAGTCGCCTCGACAATCCCCGTCGCAACCCCATAGCAGATCTTGTTCCCATTGCCTATTGCGGCAACGCACTGTATTTTACTCCCCGCACTGGGTCTGATGACAACCCATTCTATCATTGGTTGGTCGAGCCGTCTCTGCCCTCGACAAAATCGCGCAGAGCCTGCAGAGCCTGCAGTACCTACATAGTACAGCTTCTGCTGGAGTGTACCTGCGAGGGAATAAAAAAAAATAGCGCCGCCCTGCCTGTGAGGTTGTCAGCGCCCCCCGGTTGCTCCCACATCAGCCAAGAAACCAAGCTTCTCAGTGGTTGCATGGGCTCTCCCAATGTACCTGCACACTACCATTGTTCCCGTCAGCCCTTGACTCGGCTCCTGCTCGACCAGAGAGCTCTGGCGAACTAGCTTCTCCAGTTAATATTATTACCATTTCCTTTCCACCCGGACCGCTTTTTGCTCTTTCCTCTCTTCTCTTTTTCTTTTCTTAACTCACTTGTCCTTGCGCAGGTTCAGATACAAGTTTTCCAATTCTAACCAAGGCTCGTGTTGTTCGCAGAACAAGCTCCTCGCCCTCGCCCTCGCCCTCGCCCTCGACTGCCCGTGCCCATCCACCTTAGCAGACGGTAGTTGAACGCAGTTCACGTAAGTAATTTGCTCAATTCTTGTTACCGGGCCAACGCGCTTGAGCCAATTCACCCAAGACCTCAATCTCTGCGCATGCAAGTATCTTAAGGTTATGGGCTTGGCGGTCATGAGATCTTCGGCACTGCTCTCTGGATCGGAAAGCGTACCTCCCTAGGTAGCTGGAATAAGCCGAGTGGACGTTACACCGCCTCGCCTTTGCCATTGCTTTCGAGGCATTTGATCATAACTTCACCATTCAACAGGAGTACTGATTCATAATAGCACTCCAAAAATGCCTGCCATCAATACCGCTATTGTCGCTCGCGACACCATCCACCAGCTCGCCCGCCGCGAAAACTGTGAGCATCCCTCGGTCGCTGGGTCGATACTTTCGAACACGCGGTCGATCGTGTTAGCTACAAGACTCAGGAACTAATTGAATATAGGGGCCCAACAAGAGGCTGGTGTTGTTGTCGTGTTTGGTAAGTATTGAATCTTTAACTTGTTACGATACGTGGCAGCTGCGAGCGATTGGTTGAAAATTTGCTGACTGCTGTGTTTACTAGCCATCGTTTTCGTTGTCGGTGTTGGTCTGCTTTCTCTGTTCATCTCAAGACTTATCAAGAAGAGAAAGGCGAAGAAGGCTGGTGTCGGCGCTTAAATTATGCATGTTAAGAAGACGGGAAATGGGAGGAAGACTATAATGAGGCATGCTAAAAGATGAATCGATTGCCATCTACCACCCCCCGATACCGATTCGAATGCCGCGAAACTGGGCTGTCTACTGGGCGCCTTAGCCGATCTTAACTACCCCATGTTCGGATTCAGTTTAACGAGTATGAGAGAAATCCTGGCAACATCATGCATCGTCGCGATGCCGGGATATACATTGTCCAGCTGGCTTTCTGCACGAAGGTCTTAGCAATGGATAATATTGTTGATCAATACCCCACATGCTTTACCATGAGCCTCTCTATAATTACAATAACAATAAATCTGTTCTACTAATCAATGCATGTGTGGGCGCAACTATATACGACTTAACGTATGTATTTGAGCCCGACAAATGTGGACTTGATTCTAGGTGTTTAATGCGAGTCACAGTTCAATGACAAGTGCAACATCTGCATTGTTCAAGTGCTGAGTTGTTCCGGTGGGTACGTCCTAGCATCTATAAACTCTTAGATAGTCTTCTCGGGATTCTTGTTCGTTTAGTAGCAAGAGTATGTTGGATTAAGACTAGTAGCTACTATTCCATCTTCTCTAAATGTATTAATCCATCGGCCGGCTATGCTCACCGTTAGTAGGCGTTATTCAACCTCTATAGAATCGAACTTACTGGTGAAAACTGCCTTAGCTTGACTCCTGCGGATAAGAAAACGCGGGCTGTCTCGCCGTCCATGCTATATCCTTGGTTGTATACTACCTCGCCGATACCGACCTGTACGATCTTGATGCTGCAGGTGAGGCAGGGGCACGTGTTACAGTACAACACACTGCCATCGCGGATGCGCTCGCGGCCGGCCTCGAGAAGGGCGTTTTCTTCCGCATGAAGACAGAGACAGGTCGCCAGCGACACGCCGCTGGTAGCATCGCCCGAGTTGCAGCGGGGACACCCGCCTTCCATGCAGTTCGTTAGGTTTCGCGGAGTCCCGTTGTAGCCGGTCGATATCACGCGCCGTTTGCTGTCTACCAACACACATCCCACGGCCCGCTTCATGCAGTTGCACCGCCGCGCCGCGAGGGACGCCAGGGCCATGAAGTAGCTGTCCCAGCTTGGGCGCAGACGGTCCCCGTTCGTGGGATCCAGCTTTCCCAGCGTCGCGTATAGGTGGGCCAGGGAGTCGGAGGTGTTGAGGAGCCGGATCGCGGCCCGCGACATGAGGGGCAGGACGCCGGCGTCGGCGTCGTAAAGGTGCGCGTCGGACTCGGCGACGAAATCCTCCAGGCTGACGGATTCCTGGTCCGGACGTGGGAGCTGCTTCTGACGTGCCTGGTGCCGTCGCCATCGCACCGTCACAGGCGCGTCCACGCTGACGAGGATGAAGAAAGGACGGCGGCTCAGTGCGTCCAGGACGGCCTCGCTGTGGACGTCCGTCGTTACCCAGCGAGAGCGCCAGTGTTTCGTTACGAAGTCCAAGAGATCCCCTTCGTTTGCAAAGGCATGCTCCGGCCGCGTCGTTCCGTTTTTAGGCCGAACAGCAAGGTCCCTGGTGGTCGGGCCATCTCCTTCTGTTGTGTTTGGGCGACACTCAGGGGTGACTTGTGTGCCATTGGCCTCTGACTGGTCTTGTGGCTGTCCTGGCTTTGGTTTTTCTAAATGCAGCTTGTTGAAACCGTGATGTTCTACCAGGTATTGTGCCACCGTCCTCTTTCCCGCGCATTTTGCTATCCAATCGATCAGCTTTGGGCAAGAAGAAAGGGGGCCGAGGTCGGAAGTAGATGGGAATATCGTGAGCTTGGCTGTGATAGTCAGTTTACATACCGCCACATATGCCGATAAGCATCCTTATGTCAACAGAATCATTCACGCCCTGTCCTCAGGTACAGCCCTAATGACAGCATACCTTGCCGTTATAGTTTAGCAATGCTTAAGCCTCGGTTCCTTCCTCGGACGTTCGAAGCAGAACGCAACCAAAATCGGTAGTCGATTTGAACCCAATTAAATCTAGTGGCATGCAAAGACGGACGCGCTCTGCCGCGCCTGAACGCGGGTAAGCCCCCACCCACATATTGTCTACATGTAGGTACCTAAACTCATTAAGTCTTTTCAGGGTACCTACAGCGGGTACCTAATGTATGCCGTACCTAAGGTAGCTACAGCATACGCCCCGCTAGACCCGGACTACATACAGTAGGCAGTACCACCTGTGCTCTGCGGGTGCGCGGGGTAGGTATCTTAGGTAAGGCACCTCCATAATCCAATAACGGGTCACGTCATCTCGGATGGGCTTCACTTGGGCAGGTGACGACGGAGGTCTTCGCCGTAAGAGAGGTAGGTGCCTACTTACTACTCTACCTCGACCTCCTCTCCCTATCGAACGCGACATGTGACCTGTTCCGGAATCATGGGATGCACTAGACACAGTCAGATGCGCCGCATCCCAGAGCCTGCCGGTAGGTAGGTGTAGTGCTTGGAAACCCGTCGCCTTGGTTCGTGTCCCGGGTGCCGGCTGTTCCAGCCCTGGATAAATACTGTAGACCATGTGTGACTACTGCTTTAGGTGTAGGTTATGTCTGTAAGTGCCTACCTAAGAACCAAGGCTGGGGGATGGGGACGTGATGGCAGAGGCACCCCACTACGCATGAAGGTTAAGGTTAGGTACCTTAGATCGAGGCAGCCATCATCTCACCTCCGACGCACACTCCCGCCGCATTCGCATTCGCACCTCTTCCCACAGTGATTGACACTTCTACCCCTTCTACCCCGAGTCCTCGCGTCTCTTCCCCGGCCACCTAACTAATCCACGCTTTCGCTTTGACTCGAAAACTAACTACAAGACCACCAGCTGGAGCTAGTCCGTGTGTCCGTGTCCATACCCGCGAGATCCTCAACCTGCCCTCCGGCCGCCCATCCCCAGCAAAGCCATCCCCCGGCTGTCCTGACCTCTCCGCCCAGAGCCCTTGGCCGACATGGCCACGCTAAAGTTTGTGCCGTTCTCGTCCGAGATCGAGCTGCCCTTCTACTCGGCCCTGTTCGCCTCCAAGCTCGACCATGACAAGCTGAGCGACTCGGCGCGTCCCGTCCTGGGCCTGTACGAACCTCGCATTGGCGTGAATCCTGATGATAGCGTCAAGATGCAAGTGCTCGCCAGTGCCCTCACGAGCACCGCGTAAGCCGATTCTGCCCTTGCGTCACTCTGCTTGAACCTACTCTTCCGGGGCTAACGTGGCTGGTGGTCCTACAGCGTTCCCGTCAATGCGGTACGAGCCGAAGGCATCATCAGGAACACCAATACCATGGAGGCCTTCAGACAGGCAAATAAGGTTGACATACTCAACAACGCCGCTCGCCAGGTACGACCCTCCACCGTGCCGATGTTCTATGGGTCAGGTGTTGATCAGTTTAGATTTGGGATGCCATTAAGGATGGCACTATATACTCGGTCCCTTCTCTGCTCTCCTCATATATCATCCTCTCTTACGCCGACCTGAAGAAATACCATATGACATACTGGTTTGGGTTCCCAACCCTCCCCTCAGACCCCGCATGGAAGCGTGCGGGCGAAATACAACGCTTGACACCGATCGAAAGCGCTGCCCTGGTTGAACGAGTGGGCACGTGGCGCTACTCTGTCGACAACAGAGAGTACGGCTTTTTCTTAGCTAAGAAAGTTCAAGGCAAGCGGCATTCTACTAGCCTCGATTCTTATTCTCAGGACATCGGTTATACTTGGGAAGTCGGTTCCTTGCGCGATTTCGAGAATAATTTCTTTCTCGGCATTCCCAAGGAGGACAGATATGTGGCCTTTGTAGACCCCTCGGCATATGACGAACACCCCGCCTGGCCACTAAGAAACCTTTTGATGTTAGTGAGACAGCGATACCAACTCAGCGAAGTTCAAATATTATGCTACCGTGATATCCAGTCGCGCAGACACGAAGCTCGGAGCATCATCATGTCTCTATACATGGATTCGGTCGATGAGTTGGTGTTGTCCACAATGCCCAAACCCACCGGCTGGGAGCGGAATCACGCTAACAAGTTAACTTGGAGATCGGTCAGCCTCGCAGAATCAATGGACCCGGCCCGTCTTGCTGACCAGTCAGTCGATCTTAATTTGAAGCTGATGAAATGGCGAATTTCTCCCGATCTTAACCTCGACGCTATAAAGAACACCAGGTGTCTACTTCTTGGTGCAGGCACACTGGGCAGTTATGTATCGAGGAACTTGATGGGATGGGGCGTCCGCAAGATCACATTCGTTGACTATGGCGCTGTGTCTTTTTCGAACCCGGTGCGACAACCTCTTTTCGTCTATGATGACTGCCTCAATGGGGGTGCTCCGAAAGCGATCAGAGCAGCTAAGGCCTTGAAAGAGATCTACCCTGGTGTGGATAGTCATGGCGAAGTTTTATCCGTTCCGATGCTCGGTCATCCAATCGTAGACAAAACTCAGGGTGATTTTGAGAAGCTGAAAGCTTTGGTAGATGAACACGATGCAATATTCTTGCTCATGGACAGCCGAGAATCGCGATGGCTCCCTACAGTGATGGGCAAAGCTGCCGGGAAGATCGTCATGAATGCCGCGCTCGGCTTCGATACCTACGTGGTCATGAGACATGGCGCGGAGCCAAAGGATGGCAGTGACAGTACTTTGGGTTGCTACTTCTGCAATGACGTAGTTGCGCCTGGCGATGTAAGATAAGTCTCTTTTGGGTATATCTCTCACAACTGACAGCCGGATAGTCACAGAAGGACTTGACCCTCGACCAGCAGTGCACCGTCACACGACCAGGCATCGCTTCTATCGCCTCTGCTCTGCTTGTCGAGCTTCTAACTAGTCTATTGCAACATCCTTTAGGGCATCATGCTCCAGCCCCGGCAACGGCGTCTACCTCTTCTCAGGAGTTTGACACGAACGACGAGTATGCGCTCGGCATTGTGCCCCACCAAATTCGTGGGTTCCTCAACAGATTCCAGAATCTTGTCATAAAAGGGCAGTCCTATCCTTGTTGCAGTGCCTGCAGTCAGCCTATCCTTTCAGCATATCGGAAAGAAGGCTGGGAGTTCGTCAAGCGCGCTCTAGAGGATAAAGATTACGTTGCTGAGCTGAGCGGGTTAGCTGAGGTTCAGCGAAAAGCCGAAGCATTAGCTGGTGAGGTTGACTGGGAAGAGGATGAGACCACGCACGGTGATGATGACGAAGGCGTACTATTGTAGCTGAATATTCTCTTCCGAAGCCATCACTTCCGTCGCAACCGCCTGCGAAGAACTCGCGCTGAACGATTAAAGTACTGGAAACGACCTCGTTGGAATGCGGTGGTATGGAATGGGCTATCTCCAGCTTCTAACGCTCTGTTAGATTCATCAACTCACGTTGCACCTCATGTCACACCACTAACAACTACTGGCACGCCATCGCCAGGGGACGTGGAGACCTTCGGGCCAAGACCGGTGGAAATACGGTGGTCCCGGAATTCTGAAGATACAATGGGTCATTTGATGTCCATTTATGACATCTTGGAAGAAGGGCCACCCTCATGCTCATCGATTGGCAGTCATCTGACTTGCTATCACTATGAACGAAGATGGCCTTTGTATGAATACGATACTTAAGCATGCCAACAGAAAAGAAATGAAATTGTCGGCAGATTGTTGCAACAGGAGTTTAGGCATGTCACATATTGAGGCAAACGGGCAATGGAAGTAGCATTCCTGCTGGCTCTGCGATTTGATTTTCCGGGAGTATACCTTGGCGTTTCAGGCAGCCCGAGTTGTTAACAGGCATAAATATATATTAGTCGATAGGCTTTCCTTATTGATACAAATTTTAGAAGATATAAGCTACATACAACAACTGTATATTTCGGACTAGATATGAGTTGTCGGTCAGATCAGACTAGATGCTCACCTGGGACAGCGACTCCGAGACTCCCTGCGATAGCCCACTATGTGATAATGGATTAAGAAGAACTGCCTCCATCCTAACCACCACAGAGCCGTACGAATCGCCGATCCCAGCCCACCATCCTGCAGTATTCAACTTAGCACATGATAGGACCAGACCCCAAATCTGATAAACTAACTTCCGAGCCATTAGTTCCCAATTTAATACAGCAATGAATACCCTTCAGGCACTATGCTTTCTTAAATTCTGACGCCCTTGTACGTGTAGATAGATATCACATATTTTCCATAAATTGCAGTTTGAGTTTGGGAGAGACGGTGTCCAGCAAGGGACCAGAGTATACCCAGGGTACCCCTTACGGTGGATTCCAAGTCACATATACCATTCTATCAACAACATCGATATGCCATGATGATTCGTTACAATAATACCGGAGGCTTGTACTTTCTTTCGCGATATTCTTTCTGTTTCCTCCCCGGGTAAAGAATTGCTAATGACGGCAACGGGGATAATTCAGAAAAAATCCCGGTGCAGCTTGAGCACGCCTCACCATTTATCTCCTCCCCCTAAACACCCAGGAGCGGAAAAATTACATGGGTTCTCATTTCTGCTTGATTCCTTATGATTTGATCGTTAATTAATCTTCAATTGTTATTTGGTTAAAGTTACAGTCAGGCAGTTGAAAAGTCTGTCAACACCGCAAATTACTATTTCTACCTAATTAATAGGGGCCGGAAAAATCTAAGATTAGGATTATTTTACTACTGTGTAGCCGTCAGCATATTAATAGAATAAAATTCACACGTTTAAAATATTAGAATGGGCAGTATTGAAGTATTGAAAGGGTTGGTATCTGAATCGAAATGGCATCGGAAGGGGGCGCGGCCGGGGATACGTAAATATACTATGGTTGTCAGGACTGGATCCAGTCTGCCCGATACCGTCAGACGTATCATAGGAATCGGTACAATTGAGTCCGACCGTCCAATATTGACATTGACTTCACTAACATTCTTACATATGTGCCAGTTGCTACGGAGCATGTCGGCACCGTTATCATGGCGGCATTTAGCGTTGAGATGCCGACATACGGACATCGGGGTCGACGGACTTCAACTCCACGCCCGCGAGAAGATCCAGTGCGGGCGAGGCCTAGCCATGTGTTAGAAGGTGCAGAGGAGCATGAATAACACCATCCCTTACAGTAGATTACAAAAAACCTCATCTACCCTATTCTATCATAGGGCGTTCGTTGGCTTGCCTCTAATCAATGTCGAACGGCGCCCTGAACCTTAAAACCCCTTCTTCGGACCGCAAGTAGCCCACAAAGATCCGTCTTGTATGCTTTATCGAGATTGGCCAGCCTCCTTTCATTCGTGCGAATAGAAGGCCATAGCGGTAAGCCCGTCCCGGAACCTTGCATTTCCCAAGGCGCGGTCGCGATAGGCCAGCATCGAGTCATGCCAGAAGTGGCCCTCTTGAACCTTAATCACCTGGGCAGTTTTAGGTTGAAGATTGCTGGATCTCCAATGCGGTATCCTGGCTGTTGGTTCTCTCTCGTTATCCGATGCATTTATAAGACCTATAGGTCCGGCTGGATTACCTATGTTCTGACTACTCAACCAAGATAACGAGATCACATTGGCTTCCTCTATCAGAAACAACGAACGATCCAGCATCTTAGTTCCGTCGGCATCCTCTCGCTGTCTTCGCCTCTACGAGTATTCCGCGGGTGGTCGTAGCCATAACACCCCTAGCTCCCTACAGTGGGGCTCCTCATCTATAGCATCCGTGGTACGCGAGAGTGTAAAGACGGGAGATTTTAGCTGGGCCCGGAGGAGACTGACGCTAGTGTTACACATCGTTGACTAACGACCACCACGTTGCGAATTCACTTCAAGGATCGGGCGAGAAAAGAGCCGGTGTGGCTCCCATTTTGAGATACTAAGCTATTTCTTCATACTCCTGCCTTCACAATTCACCTCGGACGGAATCGTTATAAAACTTACTATTGAACACCTGCCCGCGACGTGTCGGCTACGCCAACTTCTACAGGCCTCCCCTCTCCCTGATCTCGCTTTATCATCGGCATCTCCTTCGTAACTTGGTCTGCAATGCCAGCTGGCGTCAAAGAGTTAGAAGACGCCGCTCGAAACATCATCCAGATTATCAAGCAGATTCCAGAGTTTGGAGGAACCAGACTCAAGATCGCTGGAGGGCTTGCACTACGGCACTACCTCGATCAGCATCAACCAGTAGACGACGTAAGACTGACTTCTCTCATCCCACTGGCTGGATTAGATTTAGGAATGTCTCATTGATTAGTTCCTCAGAAAATCGAATTTGTCGCCGACCTCCCAGCTTCTCTCGAGCTCTTCAAGGTGAAGCTACTAGAGCACCCCCTGTCACCTTTCACACAAGACAAGCAGGGCCTGTTTTACAGTAGCCCTGAAGGCCGGCGTATTCTGATTAAATTCTCTGGACAGGTTGTAAGAATATTTCCCAAGCACCTTCTTTTCCAGCTTGCCTAGATTCACTGTATTCCGCCCTTCGCTCGATCCCATTCTAACACTGGGTCAGTTTTGCCAAGTGAAGTTGCCACTTATTCATGATATCGGATACGGGGACGTCCCTTACGTATCGCCGCAAGAGCTGGGTCGCCTCCACCCCGGTATACGGTCCCGCGCCTCGGACGTAAAGAAAAGGCAGTGTGATGCCAAAGACGCCCCAGCTCCGAGAATTCGTCTCACGGTGGGCGCAAGACCACGACAGCTGTCAGATGAAAACTTCACGGAACACTCGGCGATAACCTCACATCCACAGGGCTTTATCGTCAAGAACGCGGTGAACGACGGAAATCTCGGGCCACACCGACGCGCGCGCTCCGAACCCGGTCTGCGTTCACTTTCAGTGACGATGACGCAGAGATAGCGGACCGCTGCGTCGTTGCGCAGCACGACCCCGGACGGTCGGATTGTTTCGTATCCAGCAATCGAGTAATTCCTGGAATGAATCAACGAATCAACGGGCCGGCCCTTCCACCTTCTTACACTTCCTAGCAGCTTTAGCTAAGCACTATAAGAAATGAAATAAGCCTTCCTACCTGTATATCTAACTTGACTTGTTGCTAGACGAGTATCTGGTTCTTAAAAAACATCAGTGTAACGTCTGACAGTCTCACAACGCAGAGGGTCTGGCCTATGCACCGAGGGGCGAGAGAGGGTAAGCTTTTGGGTGAGGTGAAGCGGCATTGGCCGGTAAAGCTCCTAAGCGTGTCTTCAAGCCTTTGCAGCAGACTCCCGAGCGCCTGTGCAACGTCACGTCGCCATCACACAACTCGAGCGTCAGCTTCTGGGTATGGACTGGTACTCGGGCCCGCTCGTATGAAGTAAAAGTTGCTGTTATACGGACGACAGAACTACGAAGCATCAGTATCGTAGTGCCTCTGTTCAACCAAACACGGCAAGGCCGCGTGACAGTTAATCATAACACCCGACCGCGCTCTAAGTAGATGTTTTAGCAAGGATAGAAGAGAGAAGGAATGTGGAATTTCCGCAGGGGCTATTCTTGAGACGAAATCAAGTTCAAGAGATGTTGATCAATCAGTCTCTGATAGCAACTAATGCGTCAGCCACGTTGCCTTTGGAATTATGGCATACTGGAAGAGGCGTACTTAGTGTAGAATTTAGTCACGATGTGAGCATAGCGTACCTATTGTACTGTAGATGTTGGACCCCCACTCCCGGTCAGGACCCTTTTACTTATTTTATGACTGTCTTGGCTCTGGGGTCAGGTGCCGCAGTTCCCGATGCACAAGAACCACACTAGCCTTAGATAGTATAGGCCACTTAACTATATGGATGTATACTATCTGTACGTAATCCTCGCAATTATGGCCTGCTACCTACGGCACCTGGGCACCTAAGACACTTTGGCCCAGGAGGTGAGGTTGGTTCATATATGATTTATAAGGATCAATGAGACAACACCAAGTGTTGTGTGAAAGCCGACTTTAATGGATGGATGACATCCACTTTTCTCCATAGCATCAGCTTCTGCTGATCGCCATTACATCACCCCCTGCAACGCCCGGGGCGAATGAAATCTGGGGATTTCTAAGACACCCACGGCGTATTACAGGGGTCCGTCTTAGCTCCTTTGACGCTTCCCGTCACAAGCGTTCCGTCCGTTTCACGCGCCCACGCACCCACGCACTATATCGTCAGCTGCATTGATCGATCACGTGGCTCACTTACATAGTAGACATTGTCACTTTTTCTTTTCTTGCTTTACATCTGCCCGTATTATCCCATTTGATGCATTGACAAACGAATGACATCAAGGCCACCCATGATATCTATCGAACAATATTTTCCCGTGTGTTCCTTTCAAACCAAACCCCTATACAATCTCTTGACAAAGAGAGCCAGCAGACCAGACTCTTTCCCGATGGGTCGAGCAAATAGGTAGCCTGGTCCAGCCTCCAAGAGAAAAAGCCACAACCCCCCTTCTCGGACACGATGAAGCGGTTCCTCAGATCCAGGCTCGCGCGGCAGGAGTCTGTCCACGATTACATTGGCGTCCTGGTGCCGCTGGAGGACGCGCATCTCCACAGTCATTCCGCGAGGTGCGGCAAGGCCGAGTTCGAGGAGGACCGGCGCGGCTCCGACGACGGCAACACCAACGCCGACCTGGATGGCGACGAAGACGAGGAGACTGCCCTAGGAACTTCCTATAAGAATAGTGACAATGAGGGCGAGGGCATGCTGCAGATGGATGCGGCCGAGTACACCATAGAAGGCCTACGACGGGACGTACGGAAAGGCGAACCTGGACGTAGGTGGACAGAGTACGAGCGTGAGTCATGTCACTTTCATCTTACTGCCTGCGATGATCTGGGCACGGAATATGGAAACCGTTGCTGACTCGCTCTTTCTTTGTAGTGAAATCTAAACTCATCAATAAAGCCATTCAAGATATTGGTATGGGACGATATAACTGGCAGCTCTTCATCTTGTGCGGCTTCGGCTGGTTTGCCGACAAGTAAGTGTCCTGTTCGAAGATGATGAATGCTTGATTACGATACTAATTTGAAACCTTTTTAGCCTTTGGATGCAAGTAAGTCTAGTTTTACCAGGGACAGAAGCCCCATGTTACCCCATGTCTCACAGCCCCATGTCTTATTAACCGTCTATGCTAGGGCGTCTCCCTGACCCTCCCTTCGTTATCCCAAGAATTCGGCGTCACAGAGAAACAGGTCAGATATACGACGAGCTCTCTCTACCTCGGCTTGAGCATCGGCAGTGCGTTGTGGGGGCTGGGCGCCGACATCATGGGGAGGCGGATCGCCTTCAACCTCACGCTCCTGATCACGAGCATCTTCGGCACCTTGGCGGCATACTCGCCCAACTGGCCGGCCGTATGCTTTTTGTTCGGGTTGATGGGCACGGGCGTGGGCGGCAACCTGCCGGTCGACGGCGCCCTCTTCCTCGAGTTCTTGCCCGATGCCTCGAGCTCGCTCTTGACGCTGCTGTCTGTATGGTGGCCGGTGGGCCAGCTCGTGTCGTCCCTGTTTGCCTGGTACTTCATCACCAACTGGCCGGTCGACCAAGGATGGCGGTTGTTCATCGCCACCATCGGCATCGTCACATTCATCATGTTCGTCATCCGCTTCGGCCTGTTCCACCTCTTCGAGTCCCCGAAGTATCTGCTGTCGCAGGGCCGGCAATCCGAGGCCGTCGCGGTCGTCCACGGGATCGCGTACCGCAATAACAAAAAGACGTGGCTCACGGAAGAGGTGTTGGACGCCGTCGTCGACACCGAGGACACGGAGCGGGCGCCCGTCCGGGTCTCGGCGCGCAGCGTCCTCAAGCAGAACCTCAGCTCGTTCTCCCTGAGCCACATCCAACCCCTGTTCCAGAACCGGAAGCTCGGCCTCACCACGGCGCTCATCTGGTTCTGCTGGGCGTCCATCGGTATGGGGTACCCGCTCTTCAACGCCTTTCTCCCCCAGTACCTCTCGCACGGCGGGGGCGGGGGCGAGGTATCCGCTCACGAGAGCGGCGGCGGCGGCGGCGGCGGCGGCGGGCCCGCGTCCGCGACGCCCGCCGAGACCTACCGGAACTACGCCGTCATCTCCGTCGCCGGGGTGCCGGGGAGCCTGCTCGCGGCGTACCTGGTCGACCACAAGTCGCCCTTCCTGGGGCGGAAGGGCACGCTCGCCATCTCGACCTTCGTGTCGGCCGTGTTCCTGTACCTCTTCGTGACGCTCGGCACGACGCCCAACGCGCAGCTCTTCTTCACGTCCGTCGAGGCCTTCTGCCAGAACATCATGTACGGCGTCCTGTACGCCTTCACGCCCGAGATCTTCCCGGCCCCGGTCCGCGGCGCCGCCACGGGCGTCGCCTCCTTCCTGAACCGCGTCACGGGCTTGCTGGCGCCCCTCTTGGCCGCCAACGCCCCCGGCGACGGCAGCACGACCCCGATCTACCTCTCCGCGGCGCTCATCCTCGCCGCGTTTGTTGGCATGGTGTTGATCCCCATCGAGACACGAGGAAGGCAACGATTGTGAGCGAAGGCGGTTTGGTTAGTGGATCGAGGAGCGAGAGCTGGGCGAGTGCAAGGATCACTTCTGTACATATAGGCTATACAACAGCAGTGTATAACGTCGGGTTTACCTGGGTAACATAGCATTAGGCGGAGTCCAAAAAGTGTACTTTCAAATTCTCGCATCACCTCTCTACAATCATGCACGTTCCAAACTTATTCGGCGTAAATGGCACGCGTGGGCCTATTCAACCAGTGAATTTGTAATTGGGTTTATTCAGCGCCATCTAATGCAATGTCTAGACTTTCTATCTCGTGCCTCTCGCTCCTGCAGGTGCATCAACCCGTCTCTTTTGCAGCGACCTGCCAAGGGCATCCCTGACCATGGGATCAGCACGAATCGTATTTTGCACAAGCCATTCCTTGAGCTTGGAACGCATATCCTTGACAATCTCGGGATCGCCCGCGAACGGCGCCATCTCCAGCTCCATGAGGCGGGTAGCGTCGGCATCTATGAACCTGGCCGTGTGTTCCAGACGCTCCAGGTTCTGCTGCAGCGCCTTCTCGCCCGCGGCGGCCTCCTGGTTCCGGCCGGCCTGGAGGATGGGGCCGAGCTGTCCGAAGGCGATGTAGATAGCGATGGCGACGCGGCGGGCGAGCGCGACGACCTGGAAGGGCAGGTAGGGCGCGTGCGAGGTGAAGCGCAGGAGGAAGGGGTTCACGAGGGTCTCGACGAAGGCGGGGAACCGCGGGCGCATGACGGCATGCGCCTCGAAGGCGCACAGGATGAGCAGCGTCACCCAGCGCCAGTAGCGGCCGAACTCGAGGTAGCCGAGCAGCCCCAGCCCGTAGAGGCCGGCGGCGGCCACGGCGTAGTGCGGGATGACCGTCGTCTGCAGGCCCTTCCACACGTAGTCGCGCAGCGTGACGCAGTTGCGCCAGCCCGTGATGTCGGGCCCGAAGCGCTCGTAGGCGAAGCGCTGGGCCGGGTCGGTGAGCACGTCGGACGCCGTCTTGAGGCGGATGAAGAAGTCGCCGGCGTCGCCGCTCGCCAGGCCGTCGCCCGACGAGTGGGAGACCTTGTCGGGGTGGTGCAGGGCCGCGAGACGCCGGAAGCGGCTCTTGATCTCGCGCTCGCTGGCGCTGAAGGGCACGCCCAGGGACTGGTAGAAGCTCCCGTCGCGCTGCAGGTCATGGTCGGCCTCGTAGATGGTGTAGAGGAGGTAGAGCGTGATCACGAGGGTGTGGATGCGCCGCCGGTGCAGCTGCCAGCGAGGCGAGTTCGGCGGCGGGCGCGGGTCGCCGGCGCGGATGGTGAGGCCGTAGTAGATGGACTGGACCCAGCCGGTCACGAGCTGGTCGGGTGGGAGAGGCTCGTGTTAGCAGGCTTCATGAGCACCGGTGCTTTGCTTTACAGATGCAGAGACATGGCGGCGGCGGCGACGACGACGACGACGGCGGCGGGAGAGACACGTACATTGGGGAGGAACATCCATCCCATAAGGGACAGCGCGTTATTGGACATGTTGTCGTTCGGCATTACACCCTTGTAGAATAGCTAAGGCATGGCCGGTGTTGTTCTTTTTTCTAATGGCTTGGGAAGAACAACAGACTGTTCTCTTGCGTTGGTGTTGTCAACTTGTATGGCGAGAAGTGGCTTGAATGCATGTGGACAAGTGCCTCCCTTCAGATCAGGTACTAGGTTATGTAGGTAGGTAGGTAGGTACATAGTACTTTGTACAGGCAGACTGAATGCACACTGAATGACGGTGGTGGGGAATAAACGCCGGAGCGCCTCCCGTTTACGTCGGGCCGGTTTCGGTTGGCAGCCAACTTCCAACTCTATGGTTGTACATAGTATTTTGACAGTGCAACTTGAAGTATTCATCGGAAAGCCACACCCGCCACAATATAGTGTAGAAAGTCCCGTCGCATATCGTCTCATTCGCCAGTATCAAATCCATCGATTGGGCGAAACAAGCGCATGGCACAGCCCATTTAATGCTTTAACCCCAAAGAGCTCGACGCCAGTACAACAAGGCTCGATCATCTCGGCTACTGCCAAGCCCCTGACAACCCCCCTTCCGCAGCCTGCCTCCAAGTATTGTTGTCAAGATGGCCCCGAGAGGAAACCTTACGCCTCGGGTATGTTGTCGGGTCTCGTGTGTGAGTTCCACATGCTAAGTAGTGGAAAACAGACCATTATGGCGCCCGCCGCGGCTTTTTGTATGGCATGGGTTCTATTCGTGTAAATCTCTCCCTGGTCCAGTTTGCACCTCGGCTTGGTATGCATACTAAGGCGGAGCAAAATAGCTACACACGCTCTTCGATCAATGAAGCGAAATGGAGTGCTGTAGGCCCTTATGCGGTGCCTTTCCACGTCATTCGACACGGTCTATTAACGAATCAATAGCAAAAGGATCGGGACCGAAGGCAAGGCCAAGGCACGCCATCTTCCGAAGATGACCCAAATCAGAACCGCGGGCGGTGATGAAATGGTCATCTGCTATTCGACCACTGCATAGTATTTCAGCCAGTTTACCCCTCAATCTTTTGAATAAAGAGTTTAGTGTATATAATCATGACCTAGAGTGTCACCAGGTGGGCCAAAGAGGATGACGATGGCTGGCAACGTGAGGACCTTTTGATGTTGCTTCATGTCGCTTCATGTCGCTTATTCATAGAGACGCATCTAGACTCTTCGAGACGTGCAGCTTGGACCTACAACCGCAAACTCTGCTGTACTGCTAACCTTACTACAATACAAAGCACCTGTCCAGTAAAGCTTCGGTATGGCATTCTTCACCTACTACATGCCTCACAACTTCACGCTAGAACGAGGTAAATGAATAACTTAGCAATATGCCCCATGACGAGTCAGCGAACTAACTGGCGGCTTAGAGTGTGTCATGATCCCACCCGTACAAAGTGAGAAACTATATCCCCAGTTTCTAAGGCATACCCAGTTTATTACTTTAAGTATATGTTGTCAAATGAAGAGCTTCATTTCTTATCTTGACGCGCCCACGGGCTCTGTTAAAATCTCGTCGAGGAGTTAACTAGTAGGTGGTGAAAACGTGAAGGGTTTAAAACGCTTTTATAGGCTAATTCTAGCCATATAGATATAGTTCTTTATCCTAAAGAGGCATTGTAATAACAGGCCCCAATAGCCAATTAGGAAAATAAGTGGCTGATATTAGAATTTATTCTACTTGAATATTAGGTTGCTACTAGTAGGAATGGAGGCTAGTAAATATTACTTTACGAGTCGTTTTATGAGGGTTTTCCCAGTTTTCATCGTTAAAAGCTAGGGCTTCTCTAGGCTTCGTAATATATGTAAGAAGCTTCCTATGATAACATATTGTGATCAAACCTAGTCACAAACAATTTACCTAAATTAAGGCCCAAAAAAATCTGACCAAGTTTTATCACTTGTTAGTTCGTTTTAATACACTACGTAATAAACCTCCAACTACCACAGTTTAACTACCCTATTAAGTAACAAGGAGTTTTAAAAAGACAATGTAGTGTGCTTTCTACTGTTGCTAGGCTTTGACTGGTATAATGTCGCTCCGATTGTTGTTTCAACGTGTCCATTCTTATTTCTAATCCAATTTCTTTCTCCCTTAGTGTTATTTGTATTTTAGAACCCGCTATTATTTCCCTCAAAATAATTTTGGGGCACGCCTCACAGGTTTGACTATTTCCAATGATGATACCCGCGGAAATCCCCGCCGTCGGGTTTCTAAGTTAATTACGTCTATACTACTTATCGAGGCGGTGTATTGATGAACGCGCAGGTTTAATACGATTGGTCTTCCACAGGATGAATAAGCTGCGATACTACTCGGGATTGGTGATGTATTCTAGTCACTCGGCAATACATAACGAGAAGTGGAATCTGTATCCATTTTATCGTAAAATAAGCTCCTCCCTTGCCACCACGGCTTGACTGCGTTTACCTTCCGTTTTCCAGTTTCAAGTGAAGCAACTCTGTGCTCGGCACCGCGGAATGGTAGCTCGCAATGCTGCCAGGGTTTCCTAAGAGGTAAGACTAGTATCTCACCACATAAACAAACCACAACATGTGATGGATTTCTTCACTTTTAGATGCAAGCAAAGATTAATACAGAATTGCACCTCCTTGCTTCTTATCATGTCATGCGTTTTTCTGATACTTGACACATAATGTTTCGTGCCACATAAGCCTCGGGTGCCATCTATCGGGAAAAGGAGTTATTCCATTGGTAAAACTCTAGGTCAGCGGATAAGGAAAAAACTTTCTCGCCAATAGATAGGACCCTATCTATTAGATACGCCTCTAATGCTGTGCAACTACACGGAGAAGGGGGGAAATACAAAGTAGAAACAACAACATTCTATAGCCAATCGTTCAGTATACGCCTTTAAATTCGAGCCTCAGGGAGGTTAAAGTGACTAATCGCTCACCGCCATTGTCGAGGGATATAGAATTTTGGATATCTGGGCCCTCTATACGTTGAAAGGATTGTTTTTTTAGCCACCGCTAGAGTGGCAATTTCTTGCATGGCAAATGCGCATGAAGAACGTATTCGCGCTAACGAAAAGTCGCCCTAGCCATCTGTCGCGGCATCTTTAGCTATCACTCGAGATAGCATTCGTCTTCAGGGCAACGGAGATGCCGAATTAGATTATGGATCTCGTCAGCCGTTTCTTTACTAATGTGGTCGTGCCCTTACGATAATGGCGTTGCAAGGGGCACCCCAAGGAAGGCATCAGTGAAGCTACAGGGTTAATGGAAGCCAGTAGACCAAACCCAGATGTCACGAACTCGAAAGCCTGCCTTTTTACTACGGCGGCTGGTCTATATCGGTCCGCCACAACGCTCGAACGTTGGCCACTCAAATCCCAGCGGCCACGAGTTAATCGCCCGGCGGAAAAAAGAATCCACGGTCTAACCGTGGTGTATCGTAGATATTCTCCATTGGAATACCATAACCATCTAACATATCAGCTTCAATGCTACCCACGCGTTTTTGTCGAATGCTCCCTTTTCTGAGCTGTTGTGGCCCCCCATCGGCAAGGCAACTTATGTAATATAATTGGCTCGTGGTGCCACGAAGGGTGCACGAGAGGCTGTGGATTCAAAACTCACGCCCATTCGCCTGTCATCATTCTAATGACTCGGCCGAATGGAGTTTTTGCCGGCTAGTAAGCGGCCCGCTCTTATTTGGCCGTCCTCGTCACCGTGGGTTCGCTTCCCCGAGGTGTTGTTATTGCCGGCCGAGGCAATACTTGATGCACGTAGGAACATCCAATGTCATGTGTAAATGGCGTTGCGGGGTTGCGGGGTTGCTCTAGATGTCTCACGTATAACCCGCGGCTGAGTGCCCGTGTTTGGTTTCGCCGTAGTGGGTTTTTGCCAACTAAAAAGCCCCCATGATTAGTGGTGACGATCATCAAATTGAAACATGGGAGAGGTGATGTTTGCGAGAATCGGGACCCTGTTCTCTGTAAGGAGACAGTTTGGCCTCATCACTTGTCTAGCAGGCTACCTCGAATGCGGCTGGATTCACATGGGCTGTACGTAGGAGGAATAATGGCGGCTGAGGACTCGAGCCCGGACGGAACAGTGAACGATTAAAGCGTGGAAGGAGAGAAAGTGACAAGTTGCGCAACGGCACCCGAAACTGTGACGTGTATCGAGCAGAGCCGCATGGTGATGTATTGCAAAAGGCCCTTTCTGACCCTCTCATCGCCCGGTCATTGGCAGTGGCGCAGCCCGCAGCCAGCAGCCAGCTTCCCTTGCTTGGTATCAAGGCGGCACTACTTCCAGAGCGGGGAAATGGTGCGGCAACATGATAGCCCAATAATACCAGTTGATTAACATTGGGGGGAAGACTATTGAAAGAGAACCCATGCAGGCGATGAACGTGGCGTCCAAGAATGAGTATACTGACCTTGCGGCTAAAGTCCCAATAGGCCGCACTGCCTGCGTAGAATGGGCTACCCTCGCTAGCGCGCGGTAGGTCGCGTCCATGTGTTGAAAAATGAGGCTCTTCGGACTGTCAATGGCCGGACGGGATGCATTGGCCAGGGAATGAATGACCTCGATACTGCGACTATAGCAAGGATACCTGGTGCAAAGCCCCATATGCAAGCAACTACATGTAAGTAGGCAATTACGAGGCAGTACTGTCTTCGGGTGCTTGTCGGCGGCCACACTAGACCAGGTACTACACTACCCTTGCACACAAGAAGTGCACATCTGAGGCGGCGGGAGCCTCATCGAACTATCTCTTGTGACAGGTAGTCTGCTATTCAATTCTTGACGCCAGGCGGAGTGGCCAGCTTGTTCGAGCGGAACACAGCCCGCACCCAGCACCTCCCTATTTAAAGCGCCTGCACGATGGACCATGCAGACAATTATTTACCGAGGGAAGACCACTTTCCTGCCGATGAGGCCGCAAATGCTTTTCATTCACTCGACTCCGGAGGGCATCATCTCTGGCCGAGTGGGGGCCAGATCAAATGACTTTGCCCGAGATCTCAGGGCTACAGCGGCTTCCTTACGAATTGGTCGCGTACATCGTCGAATACCTAGAAGTCGAAGATGTCTTCAACTGGTCCCTGTGCAGTAAACATTTCCAGTACATAATACGGGAAGACCGCTTCTGTAAGCGGGTCGTCATGGTGAGTGGCGAACTATTCCTACCACGGCCGGGAGGGCCGAAGAGACTGAGCAACGGTTAACATTGCCGGCTAGACCAAGGTGCCCGCTTCCCTGGAGACACGGGAGGCGCTCGAGAACGGCCGTTTTGCGCAGGCATTGCGTCGGATAGCAAAGCGGCGCAACGCCCTGTCGCGGGCTTCTCCGTACGTCGTGGGCATCGTAGCCTGCGCCGACTCGTACGAGTTCTTCGGCGGCAAGCTGTGTTACATTATCGAGGCACGTCCGCACTACCGGTGGCTTCGGATCCTCGACGTACACGGGCCAACCAGCTGGGAATTGGTTGTGAATATTCCTATGCTTATCCGCGCGGCTCTCCCAAGAGCAGTGAAATGTCGCAAGTATAAGTTTAGAGTTCTGTACCAAGCAGCAGGGATCGTAAGTTGCCTGTTTTCTTTCGCTTTGCCTGTCACGGAAAACTGGCTTCTTATTCTCAAACCCCAAACTCAACAAATACTCGAGACGTTCCGCCTAGAGTCCACAGCCAAGCTATTCGTCAGGAACAACGACAAGTTTCTCTACTTCGGCACACACTCTTGGACGGGAGCTGATGGGTTCCGGAAATGGGTCATTAAAGGGTTTGATCTCAACAAGCTTTGTTGGCTCCCCCAACCCCGAATGTTCTTGTCAGACATGGCAGGATGCGAGATCGGGTCAACAGCTTGCTTTGAGATATTTGGTGAGCATTTCTACGGCCTCTCTAGTGAGTCTCTTTTTGAAGCCGACGATCTCGAATGGACATCCCACTACTACTGTTTCCGTTTCCCCCTGAATGAGCCGGGACTCGAGAAGACTGAAGTCATGGAAGACGAAGATAGCTTGAGGAGAAAACACTCAGAAGGTCCTATTGACGATCGTTGGGGGTTTCTCTCCCTAGAAACAGATGAATCCAATGGGGGCATCGTAATTCTGGAATGCAGGAAAGAATGGCTGGAGGGTCAAAGCACGAGTCGCCGTATGTACTACACGACGGAGGTTGTATTCCGCCAGCAGACCATTCAGGAGGGCCAGCAAAGAGTCAGAGCCGCTACAGCTAGGAGACTAGGCGACCGTCCGCAAAGTGATACCCCCAGTCCAACTCGACGACTCGACTACGTCCACCCAGGGGATGACAGCTCTATTGCATCACTATTGGTGCGAAGCCAGACGTACTTTTGCACATACGTCCGGTCCTGTCAGACATTTATTGACCTGATCGACGATACATCCATGGATACTTCTGGTGGTCTGCAGCGGTTGCGTCTCCGAACCGGCTATAGGAGATTGAAGCCGGGCGCACGCATAACACCGGGAAATCCGGCATCGGGCGAGCCAAGGGCTCTTAGCGAGGCCTCTAAACAGCTAGCAATGCAGCCTTACCAAGCCAATACGATATTTGTCTGGCCCCCCGAACAAGATTCATCGGGCCCAGACCCCTCCCTGGACAGGGTTCGGCATTTACTGAATGTCGATGGCCGGCAGAGTTGTGTGACTGCAACTGGGGACGATCGCTTTATAATCTACGCAGCTAGCGGCGGCTCTAAAGAACTCAAGGCTTTGGTGTTGTTCAGTTTCGACCCCACGACTAAGTTTGAGGGCATGGAGTACGGCGGTAACATCGTTGGCCAACGAACTTCCTACGGTCCCGGGGAAGAGGTAGATGCCGACAGAGCGAATTCTACTATGGTGTCGCAATTTAGCCCCAACGTTCCGCTGGGGGGCGCGGATGGAACGAAATGCAGCAAAGCTTACGGATTAACAAGTTTACCATCGTGGCATGCTGCGGCAGCTTCATCAGCAGCCCCCTCTCCTCCATTCATCCCAGACGCACCCGAGGGAATCAATTGTTGGGCTTATTATGAAAGAGCCATGCATTTAGAGATACAACGCAAGCTATGTTTCGGTCGGTAACTCCGGGTAGCCCGATCGATTCAAAGCCAGCTGCGATAATAGCCTTCTTGTTCCTGTTAGCATCTGCAACCTGCATGGGTATGCATGGGTATGCATGGGGGGCCTCAATCACGGGACCCAAGACAAACAGTGTGGTATACCGAGAATCCGAGAATAATGATTATTCACCTCCCCCAGAATGGCTTTCATCAAGTCGAAGCAGTCATCCGGAACCTACCTACTGCTACATGGTTAGGTGGCATCCGAGCCAATACTAAAACAGATACTAGAACAGTTTCCAAGGCTCGTTATTCCTCTACAGGTTAGACTACACAATATCTGCCGAGGATCAGGCATAAGATAAGGTAGTAAGCATTGACCCCTGTATAAGTACGAAGTATTCGCCCTATTTGCCAAGACATAGCAGGAAACTAGATAAGTGGTGTAATTGTTAGCTCAAATTCGCCAACTTTTTGGCTTTTGTTTTGATCGTCCATATCTCACTCTGAAATACAAAAATAGAAGAAAACAACACAATTGCCTCATCCTATATCCTAGCCCGTACTTGGGCTTCGTGACACTTTGCATCGGAATCTGGATTGGCCACAATTTGTCGTAGGGTGCACATCTACAAGGAGATCGCCCAGCCTGCCTACCTACTAGGTACATATGCCCGAATCTGCCTTCCCGGTACGCCTTTCCATTCTGCGGGTATGCATCAGCATAACACGTCATTCGGAAGAAGCAAGAGTGCATGCTATGCCTCCCCAATACTACACGGAAACCTCCGCCACTTTCGAGCAGGAGGGCAGCTTGTGGTCGCCGTCTCACGAAGGCACAGTAACAGCCCCACTGGCAGTGAAAAGGAGGCAATAGTTACTCACCACGCAAAGCCACCCAGTCTAATACCGCATTTCAATAGGAACTAAGAGGCATGCGAAGAACACAGATTTACCATGGATAGGATGGAGCTTCAGATCCGAGAGCCGACTACCTGTACATCACTCTTATCATACCACCTCGCACCACATGAACATCGGGGCTTTAGTACTAATTCTTACATGCATATAATTTTCGAGGGCTTGTGCATTTCTATGGCTGTGAGTTGCCGTACGGAGGATGCCTGCAGCTAATACTTGGCCGCTCTCACGGCGTTCTTTGGTCTAGATTTGCTCGTGTAGGTTTCGTTGCGGGCTCAATGGGCTAGGTTAGTGGTTGTTGACGTGGTGCGGTGCAATGTGCGAATTTGGGGGCTTCTTGTATTACTAATGGGTTCTATCGTCGGTTGAACTTGGTCGTACCTGATAAAAAAAACAAAAACAAAGCCGAAGCCGACAGGTACGTGTAGACTTTCCCGAGGCAAGTCTTAATGGATTTCCGTGTAAGATTGCTGGATGTCGAACCTCATCGTACCCCCCGTAACCGCCCCAGTCCATCCCTTTTTTATGAAACATAAGGGCAAAGTCTCGCTATGCATGGAAACCAGAAAGGGGACTGTTAAGACCAGATATATGTTTGTTTACTTTAAAAAAAACTTGAAGTAAGCTACATAGTAATGCTTTCCGCATGTAGACCGGCCTGGTCGAGTCCACAGGGAGGTTTTGGAGCCCTTCGCGCAATAACAATAACAACAACAACAACAACAACTGTACAAGACATATCTTTAGATTCACAGCAGAATAGAGTTATATCCTGACAGCTACCTACATTT
Source organism: Xylaria acuta (assembly GCA_022495125.1). Taxonomy (NCBI): domain Eukaryota; kingdom Fungi; phylum Ascomycota; class Sordariomycetes; order Xylariales; family Xylariaceae; genus Xylaria; species Xylaria acuta. The sequence goes on from MU383108.1 coordinate 174,872, forward strand.
CTATTCTCCATTATAGGCTCTATTGCGAATACCCTCGCGTTTGAATAATTCTACATGAGATCTATCACGTCCTCACGAGACACGCAGTGTCTTTACAGAGAACCAAATCGTGTGTGGTGCTGCATGAAACCAAAGATACAAGTAGCCGGGCTATTATGTCACCAGGGGTTTTAGTATCTCATCCTACCATGGATAAAAGCTAGATGGAACTAGACTAGAGGACAACGGTAAATATCACCCGATCAGATAATAGATAATAGTCTCGCCGTGGCATAACATCCCAAGAGAAGACGAAAAGATGGGTGAAGTATTAACCTTGTAAAGACATCGAACCCTATTGTAGTGTTATTAACGGCTGGGTACAGGGAGATAGATGCCCACCACCTGCAGCAAATATCATGAACACTCCTACCATGTCCACCAACAATTACACTAGACCACCGCTAGCACACTCCACATTCCGAGTTCCACTAGTAGCCTAAGCAAGAATGCAAGAATGCAATACTACTCGTATACTGTATAACTGTGTCTCAGAAAGTAAAATAGTGCTCAATCTCCTGGATATTCTACTATGTATGTAGGCCCGAAATAACGCCACCTCCTGTTGTGACACTGTTTCTGTAGAAAAAAGAACACAATATGTACCAAGTATGTAGCTAGGACTGGCCTAGGAGGTGTTCGGACCCCTTCGCGCAACAACGACGGTTGTCACCGACCCCATAGTCGACTCCTTAAAGAGATACCGACGCCTCGTTAAAGAAATCCAATTTCCCTTCCATCATTAGAAAAAAGGGGAAACATTCTCATCCATCCAACCTTCTCGGATGTCTTCGCCAGGCGAGTTACGATGGACAGGAGGGTGGCCGAAAACATCTTGTCAGAAGTCCCAACCGTACAACACCCGAAATTGCATAACGGAGACCCTTCTGTACAAGGTAGCCCTAGATTAGCCTACGAGGACGTTTTGAGAGACCTTCGCGCAACAACAAGCGTTCAAGAACTGCCTCAAGCACATGGTTACCGACGCGTATCGATACCTCGACCTCTGAATTCTGCTCTGAACTCTACTACACAAGGACTGAAGTTCGAGCTAAGAGTTATTATTTACCTTGGCTTCGTCCATATATAGGCATGCAATTTTCACTGGATAAGTTGTTACTGTGGAAGTTAGTTTTTTTCTTTCTTTTTCTTTATAATCATTACATCAACGGTGTTGATTCTTAATAAATAAAACGGAGAGAAACATACAGATTATTACTACTGGATATGACGACTTACCTTGCTATTCTCGCGGCCTTGTTTTTTTCTTTCCTTTTTCTATGCGGGTCTACGTATAACGCTGAGTATATTATGTTTCTACTATGGCCGTGGTAGTTAATGCCATCATTAGCGCCTTTTTCAACTATAAATGTACCAAGATAAGTTTGTCACTACGGGCGAAGACTTTGTCATTTCTTCTGCTGCGCAAACCGTGGATATTGTGTTTGCTCGTGGTACAAGACTACCTACCTAGTAAAAGGCTACCCTGACAGAGAGCAGGACTGGGAGCAACAATGAAACCTTAGTGGGCGGAGACAGACAACCCTTACAAGTTACCCCACAGTGGTACGACCGGTACGACGAGGCCGCGCTTGAGTGGTCAATCGGGCCCCGGAAAAGGGAAAAAGGTAGCTCTGGATCCCACTTCCTTTCACCGCAACTGGTGCTGTGTGGGGGAAGGGCGAAATCCATACCGACTTCTTCGACGCTTCGACTCGCCGACCGTTCATCTGGCCATCTGTCTTCTCGCACTCATTGGCACGGCTAGCTTCACACCACTGGCGGGAATCCCGCAGAGAGACTAGCAGCAGAGCATGGCACCGTCGGCAGCTTCCACGGTGACGAGCGCCCCCAGGGCAACGAGGAGGGAGAAGACCATCCGGGTCGATGCGGCCGACGGGAAGGCAGGCGAGCCGGAGCGCCACCCCCTCGAGGTGAAGTATCGGGACTTCTTCTGGACGTACACGGAGGAGCCGCACCGCACCCGGCGACTCGAGATCATCAAGGCGCATCCCGAGGTACGCACACTCTCCATCGCCCCCCCTTCCGTCATTCCCTCACTCCCGCGGCCGTCTCTCTCGCTTACAACGGCGCAATCCACCAGGTCACGAAGCTCTGCGGGCCCGAGCCGCTGACCAAGTACGTCGTGCTCCTCGTCGTGTCGATCCAGGTCTTCTGCGCCTGGCTGCTGCGGGACGCGGCCTTCTTCTCGGCGCGCTTCTGGCTGCTCGCGTACGTCGTCGGCGCCACCGCCAACCAGAACCTGTTCCTCGCCATCCACGAGATCAGCCACAACCTCGCGTTCCGCTCGCCCACGGCCAACCGGCTGCTCGCCATCGTCGCGAACCTGCCCATCGGCATCCCCTACAGCGCCTCGTTCCGCCCCTACCACCTGACCCACCACAAGTCGCTGGGCGTCGACGGCCTGGACACGGACCTGCCCACCGCGCTCGAGGCCGTCTTCCTCGACTCCATCGCCGGCAAGGCCTTCTTCTGCACCTTCCAGATCCTCTTCTACGCCCTGCGGCCCATGGCCGTGTACCGGGTGCCCTTCACCTGGGTGTCGGCGCTCAACGTCGGCGCGCAGCTCGCCTTCGACGCCGTCGTGCTCGCCGCGCTCGGCACACCGTCGATGCTGTACCTCGTGCTCTCCTCCTTCCTGGCCGGCAGCCTGCACCCGCTCGCGGGGCACTTCATCGCCGAGCACTACGTGTACTCGGCCGTGACGCCCGCGCAGGCCGACCCGGCCAACGGCATCCCCGTGCCCGAGACGTACTCGTACTACGGCCCCCTCAACTTCCTCACGTACAACGTCGGCCTGCACAACGAGCACCACGACTTCCCCGCCGTCCCCTGGACCCGCCTCCACCGGCTCCACGACATCGCCCGCGAGTTCTACGCCGACCTCCCCCACCACACCTCCTGGACCTACGTCCTCTGGCGTTTCATCTTCGACGAGTCCGTCGGCATCCGCTGCCGCGTCAAGCGCAAGGAGGGCGGCCGGCTCGTCGGCCAGGGAGCCGCCCAGAACCAGAAGCCCGTTGAGGAGTGGCGTGAGGACGAGCTGCAGTGCTGAATGATCCCTTTCCCGCTCAGGTATTCACTCATCATAGATCTATCTATCTGTTTGTCATGAACGTATCTCGCTACTAAGAATGTCGAGTTTTCTGTTCGTTACGTAGCTTAGGAGTCGGAGCTAATACGAATAAATAATGTCCGGCCGAGCGGAGGCAAAGCGATACCAGACGAGGCCATAGGAGGTATATGGAATACAGCCTATGCGATAGACTCCTAGCATTCAGTATTGCATGTGCTGCTGTTCTTCTGAGAGTAAAAACCCCGGAGGTCGTGAGCGGACTGACCAGCCTGTCCGTCCATGATATTGATACCACTATGGACTGGCGGCGTTTGGCGTACTGGGGTAAACTAGGATAGATAAGAAGGAAGGCGTAATAACAAGTCTCGCCGATCTGGTCTAATAATTCAAAAATCCTCGTGTATATACACGAGGATTTTTGACTCAATACCTATATGATTCTTTGACTATGAGAACGGGACGATCAATTACAATATGCTGGAATCACGGATGAGGTCGGGCGTTAGGGGTTCGTCATGTTCAACAGGGAGGAGCGTAGGATAAATGAGTCAGCATCGAAAAAGGCATATATAGCCTCCGACGCTCAACTAGCAAAAGGACCTGCATGCGTACTAGAGTACAAAATAATATATCTGTGGTGACAATGATAGTGAGACATACTCGCCTCAGATATCCCCTTCCATTCTCACCGCACACTATCCTTCTCTTTCTTTCTTATCCCCCATGCCTACAACTCCGATCCTGACTGATTTCCTGTATCTCGCTTGATGGCGAGCCTTTAGGCTCTGAGTAGTCAGAGATCCCAAGGTCTTGCCACTGCTGACGAAGAAGTATTACTTATCGCTTCATTGCATTATTACCCTCCAGCCTCATCCAGCTCTTGCTGCCCGTGGCAGCTAGCCAGCACGTTGGCTGATAGTTGGTATCAGTAATCCTAAATAACGCCACTGCTCCCAGTCCTATCGCACGCATCTCCGTTGTGACTCCATGCGATGCCTAGAAAAAGAAGTAAGCGAGCAGGAAGCTCAACAGACAGAGTACAGCCGTGATCTGGATAGGCACACCCTCGGTAGCAGCCCGTGGTGCTTGCGCGAGCTCGGCAGGCTTGGTGACTGGTTTCGCCTCTGTCGTGCCACCCGTCTTCCGCTGTCGCAATCCACCATCATCTTCCTTGAGTTGCGCGAACTTCTCCATCTTTGGCTCTTCGCGACTCGGCTCGCTGTTCTTAGTTGCGGCGACGGGTACAGGCGTGGCAAAACTCGGCTTCTCCTCGAGGTGGGACTCCTCCTCGATCGAGGACTTGGGTTCAGATCGGCCAGCACTGTAGTCGCCTGGCGATGAATAGGCTGGAGGAGCAACTTCTGGCGTCGCGTCGCCCTTTGTAATGGGTCAGTACCTTTGCATACCAATTCCTTTGGGTGCAGGCAGGAAAACATACACCATTCACTGCTGTACTCTTACTCGGCGTTGTGATGGTGGTATCGGCGACAGGGGAGCTCTTGGGTTCGAGGAAAGCAACGCGGATCTTCTTCTCTTGTACCAAAGATTTGTCGATCGTATCCCACTGCCGTACCGTTAGTGAGGTGCCCATGCTTAGTTCGTCTTGGTATCGAGCCTACAATAGACGCCAGGTTGGCGAAATCCTTTTCGGGAGTGATGGCGACGGACTGCACCAAGAACTTATCCCTGCATTTGGTACCCGAAGGGGGCTCTTGTTTCATGGCCTGGAGGATGACTATCGAGGCGTTAGTCGTGGAAGCATCGAGATGAATCGACATGTGCAACCTTGTACTTCAACCTCCCTGTTCGGTTCGACGCGGCCTGAGTTGGGCCTGACGCAGTATCTGAGCGACACCACATGTCAATATCTCGCGGCAATCAAGCAGATCGCAGTCGTCATCACGGAGACATACTGTTTCGGTGCAGTGGTTTTGACCTGGAAGACATCATCAGTCTTGCCCACCTATGCTGGGTGCGAATCGTGTTCCAAAACATACCTTGAAGGCAACCGGCTGGGTGCCGGGGTTTCTGATCTTCAGGTTCTCCAGCACTTCAACCGTGAAAGGACCTGCTTCTTTGTAAGCGATCGGGTGGTGTGGACGATAACGGTGACGTACGGTGGAAACCGAGTTCCTGGGGCTCGATCTCGACAGACATGTTGACGATCTGTATCGGGTGTTATATATAGTGGTGTCTCGGCTGCGGGAATATCGTCAAGTGACGGGTCGGCACCGGGAGGTATCGTCTGATGGAAGAAGCCGAAGATGGCGGTGGATTATCGCAAGCTGGCGTGATGAGAGATAGAGGTGGGTAATGTACCAGGAAAAGACTATTCGCATGCGCTGCCCGGTGACATGGATCTGGCCTCGGGGGCAGCTAAAATGATCACGGATAAAGAACAACAAAGATGAGGGTTTCCGGGTGGTCTGGATCTCGTCGGGAGCACAGATGGTGGTGGTTTGTGATTACGTTACAACATCTGCCAAGTTGGGTACGTAGGTACGCGATATGTTCCGTACGTACTTAAACCTAAGGTAGGTAGTAGATGGATGTGGTTGCATCACCCGACATCAGGTTGCTGGCCAAATCTCTGGCCCGGTTAGCTGGCAGCCAGAGCTTCGGCAGGTACCTGGTAAGTAGGTAGGTAGCTCTAGCGAGATGTACAGGGGCTTCCTCAGCAACGTTTACAGGTAGCAGGTTCAATTAGTCTCAATTAGGGGGGTTTCAGCGGGGTTACCTGTATCACAGGTACCTGGTCCCGTCCATTCCAACGGCAAGCTACATGTACCTAAGTACCCTACAGGAGGGACCTACCTTCAATGTTGTACTATAGGTATTTCATGCACGGGCCACCAATTTTTATATAAGATCATCGCCTACCACAACTACTAGGTATCTGGTACCTTATCGAGGCAACATTCACAATGACGTGCCACTAACAACCGACCAACATTGAACAATAATCTTATTGTCAAGATAATTTACTGGTTTATAGAAAGACTTCTATGAAGCTTCTACGACAGACCATACAAGTCTAGACATCTAGTTGTTTCAGCCTACCCCCGCTCCTTACTACAAGTATATAAGTTCTTGAAGGGACTTATTCGAAGACACATCACGGTCCCCGCACACTCACCACCTTCTTTCACTCCTCTTACACATCAGCACACGGTCAAGATGTCCCAGTCTGTTTTAGATCAGCTGCTGGAGATGGGCTTCGACAAGGAGCGCGCCGAGCTCGCTGTCAAGAAGTCCGATGGCCGTGGGTTTTCTCCCCTTGGGTATTGGAGACCTGTCAGTGGCTGACCTTGTACTAGTACCGGATGCGATGGACTGGCTTGAGAAGAACCAAGACACTCCGCTTGAAGAGCTCCTGGCAGAGGAGGAGTCTGGTCCCAATGTGGCCAAAGTGGAGGGAGAAGGCGTTGCCATGTCGCTTGTCTGCAACGAGTGTGGCAAGAAGTTCCGGTCTCAGCGCGAAGCCGAGTTCCACGCGAACAAGTCGTAAGTCGTCGATGGAAGGAGACCACGCCACTTCACCAGCCGCTCACACCCCACACATAGAGGCCACGCCGACTTCTCAGAGTCGACTGAGGAAGTTGCACCCTTGACCGAGGAGGAGAAGCAGCAGAGGCTCGTCGAGCTTCGAGAAAAAGTGAAAGCCAAGAGAGCCAATCAAGCGATCGTTGACAAGGAGGAGCAGAAGCGGAACGAGGTTGGCCCCGCACCTTTAGATGTTTTCATCTATCCTATATCAACACATATATACTGACCACTTTGCAGCAAATCCGGCAAAAGGCTACAAAGGAATCACACGACATCAAAGAAGAGCTGCAACGCAAGGAGCAGATCAAGGAGGCGGCCAAGAAGCGTCAGGAAAAGATCAACGAGATGGAGGCTAAGAAGCGCATTAAGGCCAAGATTGAGGCTGATAAAGAGGAGAGACGGCGTAAGGCGGAGGAGGCCAAAGCAGCGAGAGAAGGTAGAGCCATTCCCGCCACCGCTCCGGCCCCGGCTGCTGCCGCAGCACCTGCTCGTCCGGCTGCAAACCACAATGAGACCCGTCTACGACTACAGACATCAGGTGGAAACGTTATGAAGACGTTGCCGGTGGAGACTACTCTCTTCGAGGTGGCCCAGATGTTGGAGGCCGAGAATGGTTTAACCGTCAGCAAATTCGTCCAAAACTTCCCCAGAAAGGTATTCGAAGGGAATCTGGATTTCGGCAAGACACTCAAGGAGGCAGGCTTGGTCCCAAGTGCTGCCCTCATCGTCCAATAGGGCGTGAATAAATAAGTTGGCACGAGAGTTATGATGATTGCATGGTGCGGCGTCTGGATTTGGAAACAGGGCGGCATCTGAACGTTAGCTAAGTGATGGATTTAGACAACACAAGATTCGCATGTCATGCAAGAATCGTCATTTCCATTCCAGGGTAACTTTTCGTCTAAAGCCAGCAACGCCGAATTCAGACCTCAATCCCTATCACATCGTAGCTGCGCATTGAGCTCTACAAAGACCGCGCTGAATGGTCATTGCAAACGCATTGTCATATTAACCTATGACAGAAGGATATTTGCCCTGGGCAACCTATAGTAGTGCCTCCTTCACGCCACACCAATGGTGTATGGAACCCCAAACCATGCATTTGAAGTACAAAGGGAAGTAGTTGTCGTAGCGAGGAACGAATTTAGTCGAAGAGACCGAAGCCCATGTCGTCGTCGGACTCCTCCTTCTCTGCGGCAGGTGTCAGTAAACTCGAATGCAGCAAAGACTGCGCATAGGAATGCGAATTGGGAAACGTACCCTCTTCCTTCTCCTCGGCAGCGGGCTCGTCGGCAGCAGCAGCACCACCAGCAGCGGCACCGCCAGCAGCAGGGCCGGCAGCGGCGCCACCGCCAGAGCCGACAGCGGAGAGGAGGTCCTTTACGTCCTTGCCCTCAAGAGCCTATACTCCCCCTGCATCAGCAAATCTGGTCCCACCCACTCCATGTGCGGGTTTCGTGCGTACCTTGGCGAACAGTTGTGTCCAGATGGGCTCGACATCTTCGACACCGGCAGCCTTGATCAGGGTCTGGAGTTTGTCGGCCTGTGAAACGGTTGTTAGATCTATGTCGCTGGTTGCGCGGTCTCCTGCCCGCCGAAAGTTCGCATGCGGGGAGGGGTTTAGTCATGTTCGGGCGCGCTCACAGTGATCTCAACACCGTCATCGGCGAGGATGAGAGCGGCGTAGGATGAGGCGAGTTCGGCAGTCGACATTGTGAAGGGTTGTTGTGTGGACGACGACGTGAGGTGGTGTTGTCTATGCGAATTGGCAGGATGGACGCCTCGAAGATGGTTGACTTGCGCTCTGGATTAATTACCCGAAGTAGGTCGCTTCGCCAATGGAAATTTTTGGTGGGCGGAAATGTAGGGCTAGAGCGAGCGGAAAAACGAGTCTCCGACAGACCCGTCCATTGTGGGTCTTGTCCCTATCCGGGCAGCTTACTGTAGGTAAAACAAGGGCGCCGTTTGATTGGCTGAAATTAGAACCAATCACATACCAGTATCACTGAATCCGCATACTACATAGGTATGTATCGCACTCGCCGGGTAGATGCTTGCAGATAAGGCAAGTGCGACCAAGGTATGAGGTAATCAATCCAGCAAGCAAGCCCAAATGGGTACCCCTCAGAGTCGCCAGTTGGAGTTCCCCGCCAATACCTCCGCCATGCCGCCTCCATCCCAGTGCTCGTCGAAGCAGATGAAGCTCCGGTACCAATCGCAGAACGAACCCCTGTGCAGCCACCAATTTTTTCCCGTTCCATTCTCTGCACGTCATTGGACATCCTCCGGCTGCTGAGGACCGGCTCAGGACTTTTACATGTGCCCTTTGGTACGAGCCATGATTACGGATAGCATTGGAGTCGGCATCTCTGTCCTTCTTTAATTAGTGGCAGCCAAGATTTACAACACCAGCGCACTGCCACCGCCTACAAAGAAGGGAGCAAAACGTAAGAAGAGGGGTTGAACTTTCTTTTTCTGCCATATCCAAGTAGTAGATTACGTATCTGCCTTGTCCCTAACCCCAACTCCCCCATTCTGTTTAGAGCAGTACCATCGCAGACGAAGCACGCGACCACGATTCAATGGATACACCCAAGATACCAGCACCCCAGGACGAGGGGGAGAAGCAGGTCTTGGAGAAACTTGTTGCAATCCAGGACCAGCTGCTACTGCGCAAGCTGGACCGCACCACCTATGTCCGCTCACAGGATGTCATGGGCCTCTACGACGAAACCATTTACCAAGTTAGGCGCCTCAACGAAATCCGGAGCGGGAAGTCTATAGAGGAGAACAGAGGTACGCTGCCATTATCCTGCTTACCTGAGTTAGCTAGCCGAAACTAAGAAGAGGCCATGACGTGTAGTCGACAGAGTGGTAGACAGTTGCTTTCAGCTACTATCACTCTTCTTTATGACCATAGGGAGGAACAACGAGGCTCCAGCCGCCTATGCCCTAACATCGACAATCAAGCGACTTTTGGATCACCTAACCGAGGCCGACTTGTTTTCGGCCAAGGACTTGGAGAGCATGTCGCATACCCTCGAGCATTTGTCCGAAATAATACACAACACGTCCACGACCGAATCCGAGCCTTGGCTCGAGACTCTCATTGCAAGCCGAATCGAACGCTGTCGGGCGTCTCTGACAAAACTGCAGAAGAAGGTGGAAGATATTGCAGAGCCACTGAGATCTACGGCGGAGCGGCTTGTGTCGATACTAAGACAGATGGCCGTAGTCAACACTAAGCCAAAGGTGACCGGATGCACGCTCCTTCCCTGGCTCCTCACGATATTTGCTAACGGGTTTCATAAAGTTCTCGCCGAAGGATATACAGAAGTTTGAAGTGCAACTCAAGGAGATTGATGAGACGAGGAAAGATGCTAACTTCGTCGACGAGCAAGGGAACGTCTTGCAAGGCAGTGACAAAGTTACCGCCTTATTGGAAAGATGTCAGTTGTATACAGGTGTCGTTCTGGAACGGTTAGTTACGCTAGCAGGATCTACTTTGACCCATGCTAATTGGAGTCGTTAGAGGCGGCAAGTTTCCTGACAAGTGGAGGCCGATTTATGATGTCCTCATTGGTATTCGAAATGAACTCGACAAGCTATCCCTCACGCAGGCCTGGTCTCTGCGAGAGACTGACCTATATGACTTCCAACGGCAGCTGGACAAGATTGATGAAAGTCGAGTAGATGGCAACTGGCTAGACGATGAAGGCCAGCCTGCAGAGCTCTACGTCCAACGGGTATGTATTTCTATACGTAAAAACAGTCCGTTATTCACTGATCGGGATTTAGACACTGTTATATCTCATTCGGCGGTCATACGGCTACATCTATCATCTTATGATCTCGTCGGAGCCTGTCTCAGAGGCGTTGCTGCCGATTTACAACCAATTGCAAACGTTGAAACGTTGCCTACTGGAGGTGAAGAATAGCGGGGGTGTTTCTTCCGTTCGTGAGCTGTATCCATACAGCATGAAGGTAAGCCCCTTTGAGTAAGGGTAGTACGCTGTTGGGATTTGCTAACGTCTATGCAAGCTTAACTCAATCGATAACATGAGGGTCGATGGGAAGTTCATGGTTGCCGACGACATACCTGAAGGCCAGGGGAGTGTTACAGAGCTGCTCTCGGAGTGCTTCGACCTCAACTACGAACTCAGAGTTGCTGCGGAGGATTCATCAAGATCACAGACACCAGACAACCGATAAGCGTACATGCGCCCATACCACATCGGTCTTGACAGTAATAGGAGAAGCGGCTAGCTATTCGCTCCCTACCATGTTTTATGGTAAACTATAGCGTGTATTGTCCAGCTCTGCTCCCTCAAGTGATAGGGCGGGGCTTCGTCCCGCCACGTCGCCGGCGGTATTCTGGCATTTCATCATTCAGGTGTTTAATAGGTGTCTGTGGACAACGGGCAGTCCTATCTAGCAGTCTTGGAAGCGTTCAGATTGGAGTCATGTTTATCACCTGCTGTTTACGCTGGCAAGGTGTGAGAATCCAAAAAGCCTTCTTCGACTAGGTATTTTATGAATTACGGATTCCGGAACGCAAACTTAGCCTATGTGCCATCGAGTCGATTAGTACAGTAATGCTGACTGGGGACGTAGTGTAGGCAGCTTTCAACTTACGGGCCAAATTTGTACCTGTGAGTCGCATGTCAGCATGTTGTATTCACGCAAAGGCCGGAATATAGGGTAGTAAGGGTAGAGGTCGGTGGGGTGTTTATTCGCCATGAGAATGACGATAGACATCGAGTGAAAGAGGGCAAAAAACTCACGTTATCAAGATCCCATACACCGCTTGTCGCGTAGATGTCCTTTCTCAGAACCTCAAAAATTTCCTCCTTTGATGAGGCGACGCATACTAGCGTACTGCCGTAGAAGCTGAACTTGGAAGCGTCCTCGCTCTCGGGCTTCTCATTTAATATGGCACCTGTCGCCGTAGATTAGCTTTTCGTGGGTTCATGTTATAGGGAATGGATGAAAATATGAGAATTGCTGACCTCCTGTCTTGATGAGCCCTGATGCGGCTAGGGGTTTGACGCCTTCCAGGTGTTGACTGTGTGAGGGGAAGCGAGTATGTTAGTAACTAACAACACTGTCTTTGTCTCTAGAGCCACCGATTTGATGTTTCTCAGATTTATTCATTTCATTGAATTGAGGAGGCATTCCATTCTCATGGATGATTCATGAGGGTAAGGGGGGATATCGTGGCTACCAAATGAAAAACTCACGCGCGAATCTCCAGCCTCTTCTCCTGCATGCCGGCTTTGTCGGGGACGATTACGAGCCATTCGAACTGGCCGGCCGGCGGGGTCGAGATGGACGCCATTGGATACGCGAAGTAATTCGATGTCGATCTCGGTTGTAATGTTGCCCTCGCGGAAAGAGGAGATGCTGCTGCGGGTATGGATGGGATGCGTCGGTGTAGGTGTGTTGTCAGGGTTCGCAGACGGGATGCCATTTGCAAGTAGGTATAAGAAGGGGCTCTGGCGGTGATGTTCTTTCTATATAGGTACAGTAGTAGGTAGCAGGTAACAGCCGGTTGGAAACTGTCGATTTGCTCCGGCTGATACTACTACCTACCTAGTCTACGCCCTACAGACTACAGTACGCACCTACTCACTTACGCGCATGCCCATTCGGGTCAAGCGGGACGGGATTGGCCTCTGTCGGGTTGGAGTGTATGCTGTGTAAGCACACTTCAAGCAACGCCCTTGGGCTGAGCGATGGTTGGTGGGAAAGCTGAGGTGCGTTTTCGCTTTCGACGTTGTTGGCCAATTGGCGTTCGCGCTTTGTTAACCCCCACCATTGGAGGATAAATGTAGCCATGGGCTTGGCTCGGTTTGGATAGCTACCACTATGGTTGGTACCAAGACATTTGGACCTATGTAGGTATTTCATCCACAGTTACACAACTTCTGTTCCTCTCCTTTTCAAGCCTTTGGATCTTCGCCTGCCGTCTATTCGCACACTTACACATAGCATATGATTACCTACTGTATGTATGCTTCCGAGGAGATCGACAGTGTCTGGTTTTCACTGGTTGTGCAATTCGGCCGAGGCCAAGCCTTTTACTCCAATAAGCCAAGACAAAGCACTTATGAGGTAAAATAGCCACTCATCTTCCCCTCAATCAGTCGATACGATACGATGGGAGAGGAGTCATCGGTGCCCTCCACCTTGCGGCTGAATTGAAAGATCGATATGCCTACACTAGCCGGGCCCCTCTGGCCATGTTGACAAAGCCCGCGTTCCCGAGAGATCGGAGTCGTAATCCCGATTCAAAAGCGAAATCGCGAGCTCGAGTCTTGTTCCTCGGCTCACGACAGTTCAGGAACCAGAATCCGCAGAAACGCCCCTCATCTCGTGGCGTCACGGGACCTTATCCTATCTACTATGTAGAAGGGTCTGGCGCGCACCGGGGCGCCGCCATTAGTGAGTGTAGTGTACTTGAGCCCCTGTCAGTTGAACGTTTGAAGGTAGCGTAGGATTTTAAGTTATTGGTCAGGTGATAGATAGATACTACTGGTCTACCCCCCTGTTAGACGACCCCTGTTAGGTAGTGTAGATATTACCGACCCCTGTCTACTCTAGCTTGTGTACCCACACCAAAGTCAAGTACATAGGCAATTTGTATGTGAATTTGACGGTACTCTATCTACCTAGTGCTTCGTATGGCCACTATCTGCATCGTAGACCTCCTGGCAGCGCTGGCTCATACCCGCAAGCAGCCGCTGAAGCTATTCCTCCGGTATAGAGTCCTACGCCTCCTTTACCCATACACGTAATTGATTGTACGAAGGGTTCGAAATATAGCCGTAGTGTTTATCGAGCTAGTCCTTTATTCGATTCTATACGGTTTTGATTGGGTTAAGGTCTAGAAAGTACGCCGGCTACTTTATTACACGAACCCTACGCTCTTCCAGCTCTTTTATTGTATCCTTAGCGCTATGCGGCGAAGCGTTATTTTGTATAAGGATATGCTGTAGACCTTTACGCTCGCAAAGTCGGACCCAGCCCTTAATAATAGGTACAATATGCTCGCAGTACGTAGCCGAGCTTATTGTACCCCATTCCTTTTCTTAAAATATTTTAGGGCTTTTGCCGGCCTTAAAAAAACAACCCTAAAACATCTAGCCGCGCTTCCGGCGTTCGTGGTCCACGATACAATCATCGTCGTATTCTTCGTCCGGTAAACGGGTTACGTACGGCTGCCGGTGCGTACCGTAAGTAACCTATGTTTCGTCCGTCCAAAGGACTTCGGCCCATTGTTCGGGGGTCCAAAACCTATGTTCGTCGGCCCACGCTTTTCGTTTATCCATTCGTTCGCGCGTAAGGGGGGGTTTCGATCGGGCGAAGTAGCGTTTGTAACCGAGCCGTGTAAAAGCACTTCAGATAGCTTTTTCGCCGTATATTCCGTTGAAAAGTAGTATAGAAATCGTACGCCAGGTCATTCGTCGATTTTTTCGCGAGCCCGTAATAAATTCGACTAGTTTAGCTTCTTCAACGCAGCTAAGGGCAGGACAGGGGCCCTTGCGACGGCGAGGGCCTTAGGGGGCAAATAGCGCTCTATTAACCTAGCCCTTCGAAAACGTCGTTTGCTAGCAGATTTAGGCAACGGAAAAGCTAGCGTCCGTATACAATATACGTATACGGGTTTTTTCCTCGTCGGTTAGGTGCCGGGACATAACGTTGGTTGGTTATATAATTTCTGTAACTTCAATATGTTGTAATCGAACAATATAAATAATTATCAAAATAATTAAACCTAATAATATAACACAAGGCACGGCAATAACAGCTAATATAGGCATTTTGAGGGCTGATTGTACGAATTGCTGATTGTACGAAGGGTTGGTTGTACGAACAGCTAATTCGTAGGTGTAGGTCGGGTGTGTAGGTAGTTACGATAATTGTACAAACAGCTAATTCGTAGGTGTTTGGTGTGTAGGTGGTCACGATAATTGTACACGTACGCGAGTTACAATTGCCAGAAGTACCTATGCTGTCAAAAAAAAAAGGGGCCATACTAAAATAGGTATAGGGGGCTTGGCCCTGCAGCTGAGGTACCTAGCAAGGTCCGTTTTACTGGGCGCCAACTATGTAGGGACGGGCTCTTTTCTTGACACGAGGACGAGACGCCAGTAGAATATACGCACATCGTCTACTGACGCAAGGTACGGTCGCACGCCTCTGCGAAAACGGAAGGTTATTGTCGGCTCTCGATCCTACTACAATGCCACCCAGTACGCTTCGAACGCTTATCAATTGTTTTGATGGAATAATAATAAGTAATAGTACTATGATACCTACCTGCTGTACCTACTGCCTGTTGCTATTATACCGTATCCTGACGCAAGATCTTTTGAGCCCTGAGAATGTCGTCATATTCTCTCAACCTCACTGGGCCCGAAAGCGGTGCATAAGATAGTAGTACGTACAGGAGGTAGAAGCCGATTCGGAAATCGATTTGGAACTGGCCGGAACTTGAAATGTCACGGTGCATCATCCTGCCACAATTCCCTTCGCATCTACAATTCCGGGCCCTACCTACATATGTGTCATGTCATTGCCAACTCATGCAATAGTACCACAGTACACTGCCGCACGCCCGGCAGAGGTACATACATATATGTAGGTATTTGGGTAGGTAGCTATGTACGTAGCCTCGTTACCTCGCCTCAATTTCCATCAAGAATCAATGCCGCGAAGGCCAAGCTTCTTGGCCGATTCTCGGCGGCGCACCAACTCATTTTCCTTTTCGCCATCATCTACTTACTTTGTAGACACGGGGCGAGCACCGTGACGCAGAATCGGTAGTCTAATGATTTGTCTGGCTCTTCTCATTTCGCCCAGCGAATTCGAGCGCGACACCATTTAACCAGCGCAGATAAGCAGCCTCGGGATGCTGAGAACCCCGGCTGGGCGTAGCTGGGCGGTGCGGTTCCTGTCCTCCCGCCGCCGCATCCCATCAAAATGCACAATGCCTAACTGTATGTACAGTAGCTCGCCAAAGGAAAAAAAGGAAAACATGCGCTTGACGGCTTGTACCTACCTTTTCCCGCATCCTTGCTACAGTAGCGCCGGGGAGGCATGCAAGATTGGGCTGGGCAGGGCATGTACATAGCTTGTTTGTCTGTTTCTGGTGGTGTTGTTGATCATCATTCGTCACTCTCACCCCTCCAGCTCGTGAAGATAAAGAGACCTGACCTCCCTCTCTGCATGCCACATCCCATTGTGAAGAATTATATCTCGCATACCAACCATAGAAGACTCCAATTACCTAACTCTACGACTATTAAATATTGCACTGCACATTCTACACGGCAATCTCGCCACCAAGGAGTCGAGTTAAAGCAACTCCTTACCTACCTTACACACTTATACATACATACCTACGTCATATCATCGTCCTCAAGGCCTCATCCTATGAGCGTCTCAGCCACCACCACCACCACCACCACCACAACTCCAAGCACAATGCTCACGCTCCGGGAGCACGTAGAAGCAGAGTCGGCGCGGTGGGCAGCGTCACCGGGGAAAGGCATGTCCTACGACGAGAAATCAACTGCATCCTCGACAACCGTCAGCACCGCCGGTTCCATCTTCTCCTCAACACGCCTGCGCTCCAAATACAACACACGCACGCTGTCCCGACGTTCCTCGACCTCGAGCTTCGCGACCGAGTTCGAGCCCGAGCCTCAGCAGCAGCAGCCCTTCGTCGCGCCGCGGGACTTCAACGGCGCCCCCATTACCGTGTACGCTTCGCTCGAGGCGGCGGTTGCGGCGCAGAGCGCGTGGATGCTCGCAAGCCAGGGCCAGGGTAACGGCCAGGGGGGTGAGGGTGAGGGTGAGGGTGAGGGTGGGGGCGGGGAAGTAGTCAGAGGAGGAGGAGGAGGAGGAGGAGACCAACCCAGACGTCTCGTGACGCCGGGAAAGCTCTACGAGAACGAGGAGGACGACGATGAGATTGTCTACGACTGAGGTGTAACGACCGCCGCCGTCTGTCGTTTGCCACTCGCTTCCGAAGCAACCCAGACATATAAAGACAACAACCAACCGACCAACATCGCATATGTACCACTATTCATTTCATTCATATGAGTAGTAGGCAAAAGGACCGAAGCAGCTGATCTAAATCAAATCGCGCGCATCATCCATCCATCCATCGCATCCATTCATGCACGCATGCATGCATGCATAACTCCCTGGTACAGCAGGAGGGAGGGGGAGACACGGGCCGGGGTCATTCGAGCGGCTCCCCGACCTGCCCGCCCGACGTTGCGTGCATCCCATCCATGTATCTACCGGGGTATAGTAAGACTACGCCCGAGCACATCGGGAAGGAGAAAGCAAGGCAAAGCAAACACATTAAAAAACGGGCGCGGGGCGAATGGGCATGGGCATGGGCATGGCCATCAGCATCGAACGTCAGATTCATTCATATACTTACGGCCCAAAACATACCAAGGCGGATGGATGGATGAATGCAGAGATGAATGCAGGGAAGCTAGGTTGGGCGTTGTGTGGCTTGATTAGGTAAGGAAGGTACTCTGCGTGGGTATCAAGTCCCTCCTCTTCGCTCACCGTAGGTTTGAACCGAACCTGATTCTTTACGGCGTTTATTCTGAGGGAAATATTGGACGTTTGGAAGATTGGGGACGAAAAGCCTCAATCTTTACTGATGGAGTTTTTCGTTACGGATTTTTAACCTTTGAACTTTTCAAACGAAGGAAGTGAGCGAGTGTAGCAACTATAAGATACCCCAGAAATTTATGAAAAAATTATGATTTCGTTATTCCGAACCATTCAAATTGTGTGAGTTATTGATTGGGTTTGATATACTTGCCAAGATCATCGCCACATAGGTTCCCGAATTGATAGCCTTGGCGAATGGTCTCGGCGAGCATTTTTATCAGCTATCGATCCAAATGCCTAATACCTCCTTTTTGTCTATTTTATCTTGCTATGGTTTGTCTTTCAATTCTACATGTTCTATACCGGTCCTGATTTCCTGCGTATAGGCAGGCAGTCTTCTATCTAGGTTAACACTCTTTTTTCCATATGCGTCTTGACCATTTATATCTCTCTATAGTTTGGCCTTTGGCGTCTCCTGTTTCTGCATCGCCTCAGCCACGATGCGCCTTTGTATCTTGCCCGTCGCCGTCTTGGGCATCACTTCCGTAAAGTATACCTGAAATCGTCAGCATGGGGCTCACCCGCGCATCTCTACGAAATAACACCCGCAGACAAAGTGTTAGATCTTTAGCGAGGGACTCACCTTCTTAGGGATCTTAAACTTGGCCAGCTTCTCGCTAACCCAAGTCCTTAACTCCTCTTGCGTCAACTTCGCGGCGGGCTTGAGAACGATGGCAACCGCGATATCTTGGCCGTAGAGCTCATCGGGGATGGCGAAGCTCACTGCCTCCGCCACGGCCGGGTGGCTCGTGAGTACGTTGTCAAGTTCAATGGGGCTAATCTTCTCGCCGCCCTTGTTGATGAGCTCCTTGATACGGCCAGTAATAATGACGTAGCCGTCCTCGTCCTTCTTGCCCTGATCGCCAGTACGGAAGAGGCCGCCCTTCGTGAACGCACCCGCGTTAGCTGTCGCGTTGTTTAGGTATCCCTTTGTAACATTCTCGCCACGGATGCAGATCTCCCCCTCGCCGCCCTGCGGCAGCTCATCGCCCGCGTCGTTTAGAATCTTCACCTCTACGCCTTGACCCAGTCCCACGGTACCGGGCTTGCGCTTTGCGGGTGGCAGAGGGTTCGACGTCATTTGGTGGGCCGCTTCCGTCATGGCATAGGCCTCGAGGACTGGGGCCTTGAACTTCTCCTCGAGCTGGTAGAAGACCGTGGGTGACAGTGGTGATGAGCATGACCGGATGAACCGGATCTTTGGCATCGGGCTCGGTGCAGGGCTCTTAAGCAGAATCTGGTGGATGGTGGGAACAGCCGTATACCAGTTTGCGCCGTGCGTGATGAAGACTTGCCAGAAATCCGATGCCGAAAACTTGGGCGGTACTACCATAGAGCCACCGCAGTAGAGAGGCGCTAGCAGTGCACAGAGGAGACCGTGGACGTGGAACAGTGGCATGACGAGCATTGTCCGATCCTTGGCGGTAAGTTGATATGTGTTTTGGATGTTTTCTATGCTCAAGTCAGGGCGCTGCTCACGTCTACGCTGGGCCATACCCCGGGCAGGAATCGAGCTCACTCATCGTCCGGGTCAGGTTACGGTGCGTCAAGGGAACCTAGTAGTCTCGGTCAGCTACCGTTCTCCAATATCGCCAAGTCGGAACGTACAACTTTGGGCCTCGACGTCGTGCCACTATACAGCCGAGTCAGCTCCCGGACCTCATCGGGCCAAACAATTAGTCTCTCACCTCGTGTGCAGGACGAGAGCAACATCGTCAGGTTGGGGGTCCAGCACAGCTGACACCTTTGCTCCCTTGAGCTGCCCGGGGTCTTTCACGTCCAGCGCGACCTCCTTCTTGGCAGCGTCCCAGTAGCACTCCGCGATGGTAGCATTGAATCTCTTGGCTGCCTTAACCGAAGGCGCATTGGCCGCATATGCGCCCCTTGGCACCAAGACCAGCGCCGATTTGATATCATCGATGTAAAACTCGAACTCGTCTTGCTTATAAGCGGGATTCAAGGGCGCCGCGGTAGCTCGCTGCCACGAAGTGGCAAGGAAAGAGACGATGAACTCGTACGAGTTGACGACGGCTATCGAGACCGGCGATCCGTGGGTTATGCCGATGGCGGCGAGCTTGCGCTGGAACGAGGAACACTCGGCCAGGAGGTCATGGTAGGTGACGGTCAAGGGCGCGGGCTTCGAGGGGACGATGACGGCGACGGACGAGCTTGCGCCGTTTACCGAGCTTTTGAGAGTGGCCATCACAGGACGAAAAGGGGGCGGGTGTGCGAGAAGAGAGTTGTTATAACGAAATCTAGACTATCTATATGACAAACGGAAGTTCGGGTCATTCTAAAAGACGGGCGGACGTGCAAATGATATATGGCAGTCGAAATGGCAGGCTTTTCTTACGTGAGTACAGTAGACGGACTAACAGAAGGATCCTTAACATCATGCGACTCCGGAGAGTCTCACCAGCTAGTCCGCGTCCCGGAGTCTGAACCCTGCCCCATATGGGCATATGGGCCAGACACCGGGGCAGTACCCGAAAGCTACTGTAAGGTTGTCAAGAACCAGCTGAAGGGGAAGACCAATAGGGGCCAGGCCTAGTGGGTGTACAGTGAATGTACGGTACCTAGGTAGTGCGGCAGAGACCATCGGAGTCCCCTGTAGTCTGATGCAGAGGAAGTACTGGTACCTACCTAGGTAGTCTAGTCCAAGTAGGAGGGAAGTTAGCGTCTCCACATCAATCGCAATTCGCAGGCAACACCTTAAGCAGCAAAAGTACCTACCCAACATCTCTCAAGGTTAAACAATTTGCACTCGCCATCTTCTTGTCACATCTCGTGCGACAAACATAGTTCGCGGACGTCGAGCTGCCCATAATCTGACTTGACTACACCAGCATACTGCAACACAACGGGCCCCGCGCGAACCCCCAATGGCAGCCGATCCACCTGCGCCTCGCGGCGGTGGTGGTGGCCTCTCTCTGTATGCGAACTTGCTAGAGCCCGAAACCAATGCCCCGGGATCCATATCGCGGGCGCCTGTGGTGTCGCAAGAAGCCATCGACGCCGTCAAAGAGCAAGAAGCCTCAAAGAAACCGGTCGGCTCGGCCCTGCGCTTCCAGCCACACCAGCAAATCCGACGTCCACAACAAAAGATCCAGAAGCCGAAGGCCGCCTTCCCCAAAGTTCTGCCCACGGCCGGCAATGCCGCCGCCAACGACTCGGCAAGGGCGCCGAGTGCCGCGGGCGCAGTGCCTGCTAAGAGCTCGCTCGCCGACTGGGCGGGGAACGAGGAGGATGAATACATGTACGGGACGGGCGAGAAGCGACAACGAGGTGGCCGCCGGAAAAAGAAGAAGAAATTCGAAGATGTGCCCATGGAGACGGATTGGGACGAGATATACGACCCTTCGCGACCCACCAACGTCGACGAGTACCTGCGGAGCGATGAGAGGATACGCGAGGTGCAGGAGTGGAAAGCACTGCTGTACAAGCACCGACGGCGCGATAACGGCCGAGACAGCTGGGACAGCGAGGAAGAGGATGATCGCCGTCCCGTTCATAGTAGGTCGACGCCTGAACAAGCAGCAACAGCGACAGTCGAGATTGGTAACCTAAACTATTCACAGATCAATTTGCACCCCCAGACTCGTACTCGTTCGCGCCGCCGCCGCCCTCACCTCCACGCGCTCCCTTGCCCGACGACAAGAGCGGTGACGACGCATACGCACGTCGCCTGGCCGTGTCCCAAGGCCAGGCGCCTCCACCACCCCACTCTCCCACGCCTCCTCCGCCTCCACCTCCACCCCTGGAACCTGACTCGACCATATCTCGTGCACCCGTCCGCTACGCCCCGCTACAGCAACCCCAGGCGCGGAGAGATCCAGATTCCATGGACGTCGACGAGGAGGGCGGCGCCGACTACGCGCCGCCAGAGCTGTCCTCTACAACCGAAGACAACGAGGCGGTACACCGCACCAACCGGCCGGGACAGAAGGGCTTTGCGGCCCGTCTGATGTCTAAGTACGGCTGGTCCAAGGGCCGAGGTCTCGGTGCCGAGGGCAGCGGCATCCTTCAGCCCATCCGCGTGCAGGTCGAGAAGCGAAAGAAGAAATCCGACGCCGAGGGCGGTGGATGGGCCGAGCCGGGCAGTCGAGGCAAGATTATAGGATCTAAGACGGGGGCGGGCACGTCTTCGTCTGCGTCCGAAAGCGCGGGCAAGTTCGGCGCCATGAGCAACGTCATCGTGCTACGCAATATGCTGGATGGTATGGAGGACTTGCAATCCGAGATGGAGAACGGCCTCGGGCAGGAGATTGGCGAGGAGTGCGGCGACAAGTACGGCCGCGTCGAGAGGTTATATATCGATATCGAGGGTCGGAGGGTGTTCATCAAGTTCACGGATCAAGTCTCGGCATTAAGGGTACGTGTATCGACTTTCCATTTGCCTATTATATATTCTACTACTCGGGGTAACGTTTGCATACGACTAAGAACAAAACTAACAGTTGTCGATAAACAGGCAGTCAACGCGCTCGACGGCCGCATCTTCGCCGGGAACGCCATCGTGCCCCAGTACTACGACCCTGACAAATTTGACAAGCAAATCTACGAATAGTAAAGAAGAAGGGATAATGAATAAAAATTTGGTTCACATTTATCCAGCCCAGAGTCCGGATCACATGTCATATGACGGAAGAAGCTCGACCCGCGCGTCCTACACTGGTTGTACGTCCACAGCACCCTAATCTATGCTGTGCACGCTCGATACGGCCGTCATAGAATAGAAGCGGCTTTCGTGCTCGTGGTGCATAAATAATAAACGAAGTGGGATAGGCAAACAGCGTAGAAGAGCCCTCGCCTATCTAGGATCTATTGTAAACATTCAGTACATGCAACTTCATCCTCAAGATAGGTAGCCAACAATAAGCTATATACCTTACAGAGATATAAAACAGCTCACATTCACTGGATTGACAAAAATTTAGAGGACGTATCGTCTGCGTTTTGATACGGGGAACAGGAGAAGTCAGTTTCAAGGAAAAGTAGTCATGTATTAATTAGAAGCAAACCTTGAGACTGTATGCCTCGGCTTCGGCTATCGGTTGTTCCTCTACCATCACACTTCGCGTTGTATTCTTATAACCTCTCCCATCCACAAAGGAATGACTTCAACACATGCCAACAACCACGCCATTTCATTTTTTCCCAACGAGTCATCAGAGTCCAAGCGTGTCCCGAAATATGCGAATAGAGTGAAAACCTCAAACCCCCGGGGATTATCGTGTCTCGAATGCGAATGAGAGCATGCAATCCCAGCCCGAGGCTGGTTTGCAGAACCCTGACCAGTCTAGGCAAAACAGCAGGATCATGGATTTCTAGACAAGGGACGAGTCGGTATTAAGTCTAGCGGATTCTTGCACGTAGCTTAATGCCGATAGCGAGAAGTGGCTCATTAAACAACAGTTGACAGATATGAGAAGGCAAGGAAGAATTTGATAACATTCCCCCCATACATTGTGAAACCCACTCCTCCAATTTACAAGAAGGCGGCAACAAGACCGCCGAGAGCGGCAAGCGTAACCACGGTGGACATGCTAGCGCTGGCGAGGGAAGCAGCACTATCGTCGTTATCGCCGCTACCGCTACCGCTACCACCATTGCCGTCACCAGCACTGGACGTGTCATTATTAGCCGTAGCATCGCCACCTCGGCAGTCAGTGACTTTGCCCTGAATGACATTTCCACTCAGGTCCATCAACTTATCACAAGAACTCGTAATGTCTTCCGTGCTGACAAACTCGGCTGTTCCAACAACGTTGTTTAGCTTAGGTAGGTCGATCTCATCAAAAGAACCACGCATCTTAATGGCGCCACCGACGTTAGCGAGAGAATCCAGGCCATCGATCTTCATAAGATCCGTGTTGTTGGCAATGGTTAATCCACCGCCGACCTTCTTCAACAGAGGAATAGAGATATTCTGAAGTTGGGGGTTGCTGACAAACGACAGATCTCCGTCGTGGGTCTCCGTCAAATTAGGGGCAAAGAAGTTGGTGAAGTAGTTGGAGTCAAAACGCATAGAGCCATTGACAGTCTTCAATGAGGGAACAGAGAATGTGCTAACGTTGGCGATAGTCATGTTGGCGATCCATTCGAGGTTGGGCATCTCCATAGTCATGTTCAGAGCGTTAGAGTTGACGTAGAGAGCGTTGCTTAAGGTCTTAATGCTAGTAGAGAACTTTGACAAACGGTGGTTGTTGTTGATGTTCATATCAGTCAGCTCTTGAACGTTGATGCCGTCCAGGTTTGTTACAAACGTATCCTGAACGACAACGCTCTTGGCCTTGGTAATACCGGGATTACCGAACGTCGGCTCGTCAAGCGCGTTCAAGGTGGTCCATTCGATGGAGCCGACCTCAGAGAGCGCCGGGAGAACCAACGAAACGAGAGCGGTGACATTTTGCATCTGGAACACGCCGCCGATGGTTTCCAGCGAGTCACTCGACAGACTTTGAATAGCACCGTTGTTCTTGATGATCAGGCTTCCCTTGATCTCCGTCAGGCGGCCACCGAGATCGATGTCGGTGCCAGCATTGACGTCAAAGACGACATCGTTCGCAATAGTATCGCAGTTGCTGGCTTGGGTAGCATCGGCTTGGTTGTTGATTTCGACGGGATCATCCTTGCAGCCCAAAGCAGCGGCACCTATGAATGTTATTATCGAGGTCCGATTCTAATCCGCTAACCACGCAACTTACCAGAAACCAGGCCGAGAGCCGCAATGGCTGAGACTAACTCTTTGCTGTACATTTTGACTATAGTCGAGGCAATCGTTAGTGTTGGGTTAACGGCAGTAAAATAGACTTTGAAGACGGTCAGGTAGAGAAGACGACTGGGCCGCTGTTGAGCCAGAGTAGCAAACAGGCCAAGGCTGTGAGTAAATGAAACGCGTGCCAATTGGTTTATTGAGTCCAAAAACCAATGATGATGAAGCTAGAGATAATTTGTGTGACTGTTGAAGCTTGGGCTCTCAGAATTAAATGTGTAGCTCAGAGGGCGTATAAGCGATAGGTGCAATGGCAAGTCCAATGGGACTCAACAAGCTTTCCGTCGATGTGTACCAGGCGACCCGCAGCAACCAAAGCAGCCTTGGGATAGTTATGACGAGGTGGAAACCGTGGTTTGGGTTGGGCGGATTTGACGCGCTGTTGCATAGCGAGCGATCTGTCTGTGGTGCATCGGGCTTCCTGCGGTATGCTGGTGCAGCCATGGCCAAGGCAGTTACAAGATTTAGTAGGCGATCGCTACTCGCCTCTTCGAAGGCTTAGGTTGTAATTTTCCAGTAGGCTACTGTACGCCGCAAGCTTCTGCGAGACGATCTGAATACGGGCCTGACGAGGGTAACTGCCGCCGGAGAGATGGAGCGGATCGTAATCCCATTTCTTGGTGTGACCGATATCCACGGATTAAACAGCCAAAGTCCAATCAAGCAGTGATGCCGCCGGCGCTCAGCAGAATTGCCGTGGTGCAAATCTAGCAATTGACCATGTGACGGGTAGAGTGGCCAGAGTCGCGTCTTGTCATCTACAAGACCCTGGTCCCAAGCATCATAGGTCGTGTTGTATACATGCTCAATCGTCTTCCCTGCCACTGCACTCGCCTTGCGGCCATCCATATTTGGCCAGTGGCGATGAAACGCGAATAATAACAATGCAGCGTTTCATCGCAATTGCAATGCCACGGAAAGTACAGCAAGAAAACGAATAGGCTCACCTTATTCACAAAGTCTCGTGAGTTGTTTTCCAGAAAACTCGTAGTACTATTTTGTCCTCTCGTCTTAGGCAGCCAATAAATTGTGCCACCTCTACAAAGCCGAATCGGTCAGCTCGGAAATGACGTTGCGGCGCTTTGCGGGATCGAACAAAGACGGGATTGTCGTGTTGGTGAGGTTAGTCGAGATGGCCTCCGTCGGTCGTAGTGGGTGAATTGGGTGTTGTGTATATTAAAGGGGAGGAAGTAATGGAGCGAGTGCTCTTCCTCTACGATCAAGGAATATGGACAAACGAATGAATCCGAAATGGAAGATGCAGGAGGATCACTGGTGTAAGTACGAGAGGGATGATGAAGAGGAAGGTCAGGACATGGACAAGAAAAGCCGAAACGTTTTGGAATCCGACTTATGGCTTTTTGGGGGAAGTCGAATCGGCAGGGGGGCGTGAGGATAATGCCTGCACCGCCTGCAAAAGGGGGATTGAGGGAGACAGTGACTGGAACAGACTCCCCCTGTACTGTGCTGTACTGTAGCGGAGTCTGCGCTATGAGCCGGTTGGGTAAGGGGCTGTTAGGATCTTCTTCTTACTACCTAGGTACCTACCTACCTAGGGGCTAAAACGGCGGTCCACTATCAACTGCCTAGTGTACAGTAGGTAGGTACGAAGCTGATTCGTTGGTCGCACTGTAGGTAGACGAAATGAGTAACGTGTTTCCGCACAGTACCTTCACGGAGACAACCGATACTCTCTCCCTGAAGCAGAAATATCGGCACAGTGCTAAAGCCATTTACTTGGTACACGCCCTACGGTATTAACATGGCCGGAAGCGCGTGGAATGGTTCTGGTTCTGGCACTTGCTATTAAAGTGTGATGTGGGCGGGTGCTAGGTAGATTACCGACTCCATCGCATTCGGCCCTCATCCTGTTGGCCCCGGTCGCCCCTCGACAATGTCAAAGTCCACCAGGCCCGTATCGAGATCAGAAGCCCAGATTCTAGCATGATCAGTTTCTTGGGACAGACATAAAAGGCATGTGATGTTTTCTTCACCGATTCCTGCCTCGTTTTATCACAAATGTGTTGAATCACGGCGCCATTATCCGACGACTACGAAGCATCAAAGACGCCAGGACCTCATCTTTACGGCACTTTGGCAGGCATAAATTCTAGGATGATCTCGTGTTGCCTTTCCACAAATCCTTGTTTATTTTCCTTTTGGGGCATTCCCCGATACAGCAATCTCCAACACCTAACATCGCCATCAAAACCCAACGAGCTTTATAGTCGATGGTCGAGCTTCGTAACCCGTCGATATGTCTGCTATCCCGATCATGCCTATCGTATAGAGTAAGTTGCTGTTCCATTCATATCAGCACCCTCGCTCCGTTCGTTTCGTCAGTGAAGAAGTCAGATTGCCCGCTGCTCCTCCACTCCATCAACAGGGAACCCCCTGCAGACCAAGTTCTGGGCAGTGCTTGGCCGGGGCTTGGCCGCGTCTGCATCCGCTTGCGTGCGCGTACAGCATACCGATAAGCAGCTGTAGCTTTCCCGAATGGCTTGACGATAGTATGTTTGCATGAAAGCCGTTCAATCAAGTTTCCACAATACAATCTAGGTAGTGTACAGTACTGTAAAATACGCTCATATGAGCTCGAATCAGGTTTTCTATCGCCCCGTTCCGTGCCCACGCTAAGGCGACCGATCCCGAACTGTTTGTGGAATTCCTCTCTGCGCGCCTTCATCACCATCTTTACACATGCTGTCAAATCAGAAGCTCAAAGCGTTCGTTGACTCTTGCTTATTCCATTACAATATCCTCTCATTACAATGTACAATGAGCAGGTAGCTTTCGACAGTCCTCGCAACGACGGCTACCGTCGTGCATTCGTCGATGCATGAGAAGTTATCCGGGATCGACAATATATCTCATCTAGATGGTTTACTATGTAGTCTTTGTCGGCGGCAGTCTCTTCTCTATTATTGCTGTATTACCCATTTGCCTGGGTACTTACTGTGTAAATGTCAAACACCTCAAAGCAGGGCAACGCATCAAAGATATTTTCTGGCCAATGGTAGCTCTTCACTAAGGTAGCAGTCAAAACAAATCTAGTGTCGTGGCCGCTGATCATAGAAGTCCATGACGACAGCGTGGAGCACCGACGCTCACTTCGTAATCATTATCGAACACCGAAAGACATTTTCAATACTGCCCCTGCTAGTGTTTCAGTCACGACCTAGTATATCTCCTTTTTTTTTTTTTTTTTTTTTGTCTCTCTGTCTTCAAGTGGACTTCATAGTAGGACAGCCTACATAGTACTTAGTCATTGTCTGTCGACGGCAGGCTGATATATGCCAAGCATTGGGTACATAAGTATATTCAAAGGTGATGAAAGCGATCGGAATATTTCTCCTATCTATGAAGCCAATTCATAATGCAATACTACCACAATAAGATTACGTGGCAGTGCTAGAACTAGTCCATGCGAGTTACCCACGAATCATAGCTCCGCGCCGTTCTTACTTGGAAACGGTATCAAGCGACTTGCCTACCAGTAATTTGGATAGGCTCTGCTACGGATTCTATCCGAATATGTGTTCACCATGGAACCGACCCGTCGTCTTCCAGCTCTATCAACGACAGTCAGGTTCGCTGAGAGGAGGAATCACTCTTGCTGAGTTTAGGCATCTGTCTCAATTTGGTGCAATACATGCGTAAAGGTTGCAGGTTGCAGACAGGTACTGTGTACAGTATATCATTGATGTGTAGGCCCTTTTACATCCAGTGTACTGTATGCCACACCATACTGCATGCACCCCACGCGTTACTACCGGTAACATGCAATAGTTTAAGTACCTAAGTAGGTATACGCCCCCCAACAGCTTATCAGCGAGGAATCGGCAATGTTGGCGCCACGAACACGAGAATTAGCCACTCGCTCGTATTCTAGTATTCTAGCCATCGAATCACGCTCGGTTTGCCTGGTGGTTTCTTTTGTAACGAATGCTAGATACCTACGTATGCTATGAAAGAGCGGCGAGCTTTTGTACGCTAGCAATTCGGCATTCTGCGCAATCCCGCAAGCCGACGATCTGCGACAAAACACTCTCAAACAGCGCGTTGGCTCGGATCAACACCGACAGGTCTCTCAGTTGCCGGGGCTCCTTGTTCGTAGGAAGTCCTGGCTCTCAACAGTCATTCGATCAGGATCTTAAAGCCGAATTGTTGGTATGACACGTCTTGTTTTACAAACCCCCCCTTGCTTAAATTCGGTCATCGCTCGGTCAACATTAAACCACTTTCAAGACAGTCTCTTTCAGACGTACAAGTCGCGATTTTATTTTATAGTTGTGACGCAGCCTTACACTTTCCGCGCCTTCTCTTTACAATTGCCGTTCGTAGCGAGGTGGGCGAAATCATCGGTATTACAGCCTTAGTGAGATTCAACTGCCAATGCGCTTCTCGAAGTACGCGATACATAAAACCAGGTTCATCATCATGCATCAATCAGACATGTGAGTGATTATTCCCGACCGGGAACATTACGTACGTTAGTCCAGTATATGACCTGTTCTATATGCCGGTGTCGTAATCCTCACTCCCATATCTGGTGTTACGAAGACGAGATCTACTGCACAGATGAAAGAAGCGACCGTCCGCACGACATGGGAGTATCACCACTCCTAAACTAGAGACGAGAGGTCCTTCAGTCACGGCTGCCCGCATCTATCTATGCATGCCGGCGCGTGAGTCAAAGGGATGTAATGAGATCAGCAATAAATTTAGCCACGAATCAATATACATGTCCACCATTTACTATGTAGGTCTCCAGACTCAGTAGACCGGGAACCTGAATGCATCAAACGTGTATATCCATGAATCGATGGATTTCTGATCAAACACGCACTCGGAGCTAGTGCCATTGCCCGAAAATAACGGCCTTAACGGCCACCGACAGACGCTGCTTATACTGTTGCCCGTGGTATTCAACATGACAGGTGCGACTCCCTTCTCTACCCAGTCAATGACGGTCTGGAGGGTCGTCATGGGCCACCCGGCGCCGGGCTGGGCCGCGTTGCTCCCGCAGTGCTCGGCGCCCGGCACGAGGTACAGACGATAGAAGTCGTCGAGGGCCGTGGTTCCTTCTTCGTAGCTCAGATCCCCGAACATGGCCCGCCGCACCGACTCGTAGTAATGCACGGACGACCCCGCGGGGATGGAACTGTCCGCCTCCCCGTGTAATACGAGGATCTTGCTCCCGGCGGCCTGGAAGCTGTCCAGATCCGGCCACGTCGTCTGCAGCGAGTCGTAGTATTTCATCATCCCGAGCGCCATCCAGTCGCGCAGCTGATCCACCGTCACCCCCGACAGGCTGTCGAGGTTGTCCTTGTTCTCCAGCTGGAGGAACCGCGTGACCCATCCGCCGCCGAGAGACAGCGGCGCCGGCTCCCACGAGCTGGTGTCCGCGTTGTATTTCGTCTGGGCGTCGGCGAAGCTTGAGCCCGGCTGCGGGTTCAGGTACACGCGCCGGCCCTCGGAGTCGACCAGACCCTCCGAGAACGCCTTGGCGATCGCCACGCCCTCGGCCGTCACCGTGCCGTTCTGCTCGGGCGTCGAGCCGCTGCCGGGGGGGAAGCCGCCGCCCGTGGAGGCAGGGCAGTAGTACGGCTCGCCGACCGTCTTCTCGTAGTCGAACTCCAATTTGCAGAGATCTGATCTCGCCACGACACCGTCGACTTTGCCGTCCAGCCCATCGCAGGCGGCGATGGTCAAGTTCCGGATCTTCTCGAGTTCGCACGGCGGGGGGTAGTACCCCGCCGCCTCCTCTAACACACCACCTGATAAGTGATTCGTCTGTAAGTGGCTGAAGCGCATCGCCGGGGCGCCGGTCACCAGACCATCGAACTGGTCCGCGAAGCGTTGGGCCTGGCTCCAGCCCTCGCGGCCGCCCTCTGAGCATCCCTGGTAGTACGAGTACAGCTTGTCGTCGGCCGAGACGTTAAACAGGTTGCGCGTGAACTGCTTGCCAAGTGTGGCAAGCTCGTGGTGCGCCTGATACCCGAACATGTACGTGGCTTGCCAATTCACGGTGCCGTTGGCCAGCAGGAACGCCGCGTCAAACTGCGTGTTGAAGGACCCGAAGCCGCCGTCCGTGATTCCGGCTACCGCGCCCACGACTATGCCGCTTGGTGTATACTGCGCGCCGGAATTGATGGCCAGGCCACCACCGCCGGTGGATAGGTAACGCTTCGAGAAGTTGTCCGGCGAAGGAACCAGATACGACACATGGACAGTGTCGTTGTTGAGGCCATTGTGCGAGTACGCAAAGGTCACAGTACAGTAGTCGACAACGGCTGACGGGTACCAGCTTGAACCGACGGTTTTGTTGGTCGTCAACGCGACGGAGACTGAGGTTGTATCGATATTCACAGCCAGTCCCAAGTCTTCGACCGGGAGCGCGGTCGTGACATAGCCGACAGTGCAGATTTCAGCTAGTGAAGCTGCTTGGACGGCCGTGAGGACGCCGCTCAGGCTCAAAGCGAGCCCTCCGGAGTGAGGGCGCATGTTCAACTGATTGGACTATCCCGTAGTGAGAGCAGAGACTTCGCGGTTTGATGCTATGTCCTGAGTATGCCTCTCAAGCCTGGCCGCGGCGCGTATCCAGGCTATATACTGAACTGGTAGGTGCCATTGCATCACTTTACTCCATGTCGTTATGCCACTTTGAACGAGAGTCTTAGGTCTGCGGCCGGTTGTATGTAACCCTGGCCCTGGCCCTGGCAGGATGCATTTGGAGATATATTAAAGATGATCCCTATAGATCGGGATGAAATAACACCTTCCTATCATCTTCACTCTTCAATGGCGTGCAGTTGAATATATGTTGTATTATTATGCCTCGGCTTGTAATTCCAGACTGATTGGCCATATTCTAGAGTATCCCTTGTACTGTACCTTGCTTGGGAGACCTCAAATGCCTGGCACCGGGTATACGTTTATCCTGGTAGAGCAGGAACAACGGCCTTGGATCCTAGAATGGAATACCGTAACACACCCCGATGTTGTGGAATTAAAAGTCCGCGCGTCCATTTCCTTTGAAGTAATCACGCCGGCGTAAGTTACATGGGGCCCGCATTCCGCAACGGTTTCTACACCAATAAGTCCCGGAATTCCAACGAGCCGGCCCTTCTTAAGTTCCAGCATGGAGATATAAGTCGGTATGTGGGCAGGATGTGGGGACGTCCAATAGCCAGCCCGGCGGGCACTGTCGAGGATCTTGCCGTAGTTATAGTAGATACCGGCTTCGTCCTAACTTACGGTCTCATTTCTGTGTCCGCGCGACGTATGCCCCGGCTTCTTTCGCGTTCGCCGCTGGTACCGTTCTACTCTCCGTTGGAAATGCAGCACTGTTACCGGATCGGGGGTAAATCAACACCCCGATCTGGTAAATCAACGTAGAATCGTCCGCTCGTCTGCCTGCGTCCAAGCACAGCCTTCACTCGTCTCTCCTCGATGCTCGTGACTTCGCACAGCAAAGGAAGGCGTTCATAGAACGATTTGTCAAGGCTATTGTTGACCGCTCTTGCGTGGAAAACAGCGGTTTGGAGTTTATAATAAACCTAAAAAGCTTTCTCTTAGTCTCACACTCAACCCTGCGCATTGAGAAACTGAAGGCATCAGGCGACGACGAATCTACATACAGAAGTTAACTTATCACAGCCAGCTTCACTCTAACTAAGTAGACCTCGAAATCTACCGAAAGAAATAAAGAGCGGAGTGTAATGATATCAATTCTTAAGAAAGACTTGTTCTCTGCATTTAGCAGGAGTATATGAAGGACTCGACCCTTGTACTATTCCTCGGCCACTCCCACCCTTCCGCTTCAACTGAAAAGTTCACTTGCGATTAGGTTACGTTTGAGAGGTTTCTATGAACTACGTAAGTACCTATACGATTACATGGTCTTAATACGAAAGGCGGTTCACATCATCGCCTAGAGTTGATCGTAGCTTACTATAAAATTTGCTAGAGTCATATTCTAGCTGTTTGGTTTATTGGACAAATTCATCCATTTATCGACGGTACTGCTCAAAGGATGGCAAAATTCATGCAGAATAACACCGTACCTCATCCTATAGCTATTCCTTATTATATACATACACATTTGCTCATAGGTGATGTAGGTTTGTGACAACTGGCCTTTTATAGAATCTTGAAGGTGACCGTCATTCATTGTCTTTCACCCCATTACCAAATAATGCTGTTAATCTAACGGGTAATGATAGTATTATACAAATCTAGGTATTTAAGCTTTATGCTCTTCTGGCCGAAAACTTCATTCCATCGTGCTTATGTCCGTCTCCTCGACGCGCCACATGTACCACATGAACAAGGTCCTGTATGGCCTAAATTTGTCTGACAGGGCCACCATATCAGCTTCGCTCATATACTTGAACTTTCCGCCCTTGCTTTTTAGCTTCGCGACATCTCGACCCACAAATGCAGCCATGCCACGCTGAACGCCCAAATCGCCGAGCGAAAAGACATCTGCTCGCTTGAGCCCAAAGCACGCGAACATCTCGGCGGACCAGAGACCGAGGCCGCGGACGGCCGTGAGCCGTGAGATGACCTCTTCGTACGGGGCGTCGGCGAGTAATTGCGCCGAGAGCTCGCCCTGGACGAATTTCTCGGCTAGGCCGGACACGTATTCGGCCTTGCGCTGCGAGAGGCCTGCCGTGCGTAGCTTCTCGAGGGGCACGTCGACGACCTCGGACGGATGTGGGAACCGGCGCTCCTTGGCCTGCCCTTCGTCTCCGTCTTCTCCCGCCGAATTTTCCTCGCCGTCTGGACCGTCGTGAAATAAGTCGATGAATTTTTTCTTAATCGACTTTGCGGCGGCGCCGGAGACTTGCTGCGAGATGATTCCGCTGCACAGTGATTCGAAGGGGTCGATTTCCTCGGCCAGCCCCTCGGGCGAGAAGATGCGGCAATGGTGATTCTCGACAAGAGGCCGCATCCGTGGATCCACGGAGACGAGGAAACGGTTCGCTTCCTCGAGGATATTGGCTGTCGCGGGTGTCTCTTGCATGGGCTGCTTCGTAGGTGACGCCGAAGGAGAGCGCGTCCTGGCTTTCCTGCTGCTGGTCACGACTCGCGATGTCTCGGGAGAGAGGAGTGTGGCAAGCGTTGTGTTTGAACCTGCGAGCCGATCCACAGCTGCCGCCCGCGGTTTCTTGCTTGGCGGAGTCGCAAAGACGGCGTCTCCCGGAGCGGCCGACTCTGCCATCAGCTTCACATTGCTCGGTGTTGGCGTCGGCGGTGGCGGCGTGCTGGTCCTCTGCGCGCGGGGCTTTTTGGATGCTGCTGGCGCTTTTGCGGGAGCTTCTTTGGTTACCCCATCCGGCGCCGTGTCTGTCTCTGCCTTTCTTTTGCGTCCCTTTTGCGCCCGAGCAGGAGGCGGTGGTGGCGCCATTGTTGATGAAGATGAGACCTTGGCCTCTGAGGCGGCGATTAACCGCGCCGATCTACGTGTCGACATGTTTGCTACTAGCTGGAACCTCAAATCCTTGCTAGTCTCAGGGTAAGGTAAAAATCCTCGGGTATTTCCATACAAAGAGATGAGAGTTGTGCGCTTAGGTGGAAATGATACGCCACGTAATTCTCGAGGCGCGCTTTGGTATTGTCGACTGATCGACTTCAATGCTCTATTAAAGCGCCAGCTTCGAGTTTGAATCGTACGGATTAAGGCTACCCGGAGGCGGAAATCTCTAGATGTTGTTGCTGTTGTTGTTCTTGTTGTGGTGAAGGAAAGCTGTGGTCTAAGGAACAACGGAAGCTGACGTGAGGTGGCAAATATGGCGGACATCCAGCAAGCTTCTGTAATGGGATATGTCTGGGACCGCTATAATCAGAACCGGATTGCTTCTTTTTTTTTTTTTTAATAAATATATAGCTGAGGCCATGAACAGTATTCTAGGAATTGGAAGTGAGAGGCATATGGGGTTTGATGAAGAGAATGGGCATGTTACTCATTTATGCGCGGTGTACCCGGTGTTCCGCGACGACGCTGGGTTGTGGTCCAGGATAGTGTTGCGCCCTTGTCCTGTCATTTTGGAGACTTGGCGATCTGCCCTCTAACCTACCTAGGCAATCTAGGTGTGCATCTGTTGTCGAGAAACCAGAATAAACTGGACATTGCTTGCAACGAAATTGACACAATCTTTATGAGCTTTAGATTAAGGACTAAATTGGTAACTTTGTCCTTTGAGGTTCACATTCGCCATCGAAATCTTATGGAATCGATGTTGAACTTTAAGGGTCTGCTCCATCCTAAGAAGCATAACTTGTCTATCTGGTTCAAAGTTACCTAGACAGGTAATTAGTATACCTAAGTACCTACAGGTAGGTAAGTTTACAGGTACATATGTAATATCACGAGTCGACATGTTTCTAGACCTGTAACGATGCCCCTAACATCAGGAACGCTTCATAAGACAAGAGCGAAGGACGGGGGCAAATGGTATTTTAAAGACTGGAACAAGGTCTCTCGTTTATCATTACAAGATTGTTCACGCAAGACAGTAGCCTCCGCTGGATGCCCTACGAAGAACAGGACCTCAACGACCTCCAACTAGAGTGGAAAAGCAGCTGGAGGATCTGCCAGTCGAGGCGTATCGACGGGCGTTGCGAGAATGGCTGGAGTGAAGGGTGGCAGACTTGACAGGCAATGGCCCGGAGGCTATTCATTGGCCTTTCCAGGTCCGGGCGACTGTAAAGGCCGGTTTTCTTGAGCGATACGCATGGAAATATACCCTTGATTACCTCGGAGGAGTGTCACGAGATGCGGTAAGCTGTATTGGCTAGGAAAGACGAGATCTTAAAACTGGGAATGGCTGCCGCAGAGACTCCTGAACAACGAGACCAAGGCACTTTCAACTGGCGAAATGATCAATCGATGAAGATAAATCAAGATCTGTCTTGACGGCCCTCCTCATTTAAATATAACGGGGGAGCCAGTTTGAAGAGGAAAAAAGAGAAAAAGCAAGTACTTTGTTAGAAAATTTAAGCAAAGTGGATACGACCCCTTAAACAATAGTGACAGTTACACATTTGGGTGAGCTCCCAATATATTTATTACATGATAATGGGTAGCAAGCACTGCTATCAAGTTCTAACTCTGGAGAGTGATCATCCTATTTGAGAATTTCAATCTGGATCAAGGCGATAGTTTACTACTGTTTTGTACATCACCTAGGTAAATATAGAAGAATAGATAAACTCTGTGGACGGCTAAGTCATGTTTTCTAAACTGGAACTAAGCTGCAGCAGGGTAATCTAACACGAGATTTTAGACGCGGTTGTGTCCCCGGCATATGCAATGCTACTGCACCTTACTAGGTACCTACGTAGTTAATACATATGTACTTGGCTGTTTCCCCAGTTGCAGTTATGATATGTAGCTGTAAGTACAGGTACACATAGTATTCCCGGAGGACAGGATTCAGTGGAAAGCCCCTATTTCTATATATCATATAGAGTCCATGGTGTATTTCTATTGTGAATGTTGAATGAGGTGCTGGAACTGGAGACTTTGTCTACATAATACAACACCACCTGGTGATATTAATAGACCTAGTAGGCGGGTACTAACCACCTGGCGAGGGTGGCACAGTGCTGTACCTTAGGTACCTATGGTACATGTACTCAAGTGCTTTTACTACAGGTGGGTTAGGGTGTAATACAGGCGTAAAGTTAAAGTTGAAGGTTGTGTTGGAGAAGGTACCATCTATCTCACGCTTATCTCCTCAAGCGAGATTCTGCACCCTTCCAATCAGATGTTGAATGCAAACAAGGTGAATGCAGGTGCGGTGGTAATCTGAAGCGTCTATACCGTCTACAGTACTGTGTTCGATAGTGTACGCTAGGTACCTATAGGCAGGCAGTGGACAGCTCCATCTCCAGCTTCCCCTGAAAATTTTAGGTGATTTTAGGCCGCACCCACTCGGCGACCACTTCTCCAGTAATCCAAACACAGCCGTTCTGGACGCACCTGAGGACCAGGACAGCCCAGGACAGGACAGCCGGACCTGACAGGCAGGTGCTGAGTTGGCGCTACCTAGGTACTGTTTTCTGTGCCGTTCTGCCTTCAACGGCCACTAATCTTGTCTTGGCTCTTCCATCTGACGTGACGGACCTCTCGTCTAAGCCTCTTCTTGCTCCAGTTATTGCATCCCTACCGTCTACCTCCCGTCTACCCACGCCCTACCCATCGCCATTGACGGGCCAGGCTGTCAGATAGGATTTCCCCGTTCCTCCAACGGACCAACGCAACGGACCAACGCATTGATCTGGGACCGGGCAGGACATTAGACTCGACGACCGAGCTTTCTACCGCGCTCCTAGACCAACAATTCCTCGGTTTGCACAATTATTGTACCACGCACTCCCACATTGCGACTCCGACTCGACACAGGAGATCGCTGGATCGCAAATCGCGAATTGCAGATCGCTGCTCTATTTCGAGCCTCGACTGGAATTGCGTTCGGCTGACAACACACTCGCTAACCGACCATCACTGCCAGCTGAACCTAAACTCTCGCCCTTGCGTGCCTTCGCAGCTTCTCTTTTCACCATTCGCACTACACCACACCGAGCCGGTGCTCTCGCGACCGAGGCTTTTCCACTACAACCGACATCGCAGCTCGCTCATATAGAACCAGGGCGGTGCCAAGGGCTACCTGAGGCGCCCACCATGCTTCTTCCAAAGGGTGGCATGACCTGGAAGTCCGCCAGGGCGCAGTTCCCGCCAACCCGCGCCATATGGTTATTTCTCACAAGGACGCGGGTTCTCCTGACTCTCGCTCTCGCCGGCGTAGTCTTATTACTATGGCGTGGCATCAGTTCCTCGGCTAGTGAGATGCAAAGGTACCGTTCTCTTCCGTACTGTCAAGCACGGCTGTACTGACCGGATCTTCGTACAGTTTCTATTGCTGGGGTCCTTCTAAACCGCCGATGGACATGACCTTGAACGAACAGCAGGCCTGGAACGCTCATCTTCGTACGCCTGTCATCTTCAACCATCACGCCCCAGTCACGATCAACGACGGTACAATACAACATGTAGACCTCAACGCTATCCGCTCTACGCGCCAGGCTATCGAGAATGAGGAGCGTGTCCTCATTCTTACGCCCCTCAAAGACGCTTCACCGTACCTGGCCAAATACTTCGATTTGCTTGTCGAGCTAACGTATCCGCACCACCTTATTGATCTTGGATTCCTCGTTGGCGATTCGACCGATGACACGCTTGCCGTGTTAGGTACGGAGTTGGAGCGTATCCAGAAGCGAAAGGATAACGTCCCATTCAATAGCGCCACAATCATCGAGAAGGACTTCGGGTCTGTTACTGGCCAGAATGTTGAGGACCGGCACAGCTTCGCGGCCCAGGGTCCGAGACGGAAGGCGATGGGTCGCGCCAGAAATTATCTCCTAGCATCAACTCTGAAACCCAATCACTCTTGGGTGTATTGGCGGGATGTCGATATCGTGCAGAACCCCTCGAAGATCTTGGAGGATTTCATATCCCTCGACCGTGATATCCTTGTTCCAAGTATGCAATCTGATATATGATGTCGCAGGCCAAGCAGCTAATGTCGATAGATATCTGGTTTCACCGTTATGACGAGAATCATGTGGACATAGAAGGCAGATGTGAGTCATTATTGGGACATATAAAAAATGTTCGTTTCATTAATATGGTGTGTAACAGTCGATTACAATTCATGGATCGAGTCTCCCAAGGCACTGAAGCTTGCGAGCAAACTTGATAAAGACATTGTTTTGGCCGAAGGTATGTACTTCTGGCGGCTTCCACATCCCCCACTAAGCTCACCCATTTTCTACAGGTTACAAACAATATGACACCGGCAGAACTTATATGGCGAAGATGGGCGATCGACATGCAAACCCGTTGGAGGAGATTGAACTTGACGGGATTGGTGGTGTCAATATTTTGGTGAAAGCTGATGTACATCGATCAGGTTAGTTGTAGGTCTACTTGTCAGTTTTGTTGGAGACTAACATAGCCCCATAGGCATCAACTTCCCATGCTATGCGTTCGAGAATCAAGCCGAGACGGAAGGATTCGCCAAAATGGCCAAACGAGCAGGCTACGAAGTGATTGGTCTTCCTAACTATGTCGTCTGGCATATCGACACGGAAGAGAAGCCTGGCAACGCCTAGTCGAATGAAATAGGTCCCTTTCGACACCGCTTTTTCGCATACAACTTTGCATCCTCCTGCCCGCATATATTCTTCACTGTATCGATTATATCGGATAGTCGTGGGCCATTCATCGTTGCAAGATTTTTACGGCATGCCTATTACTGTACATGAAGCCACGACGGCGCCTCCACAGTATAGGCCACTAGAGTTTTCGGCTTTGCGTCCGGCTAAGAGGAGTTGGGGAAACGGCCGGGGTTCATGGTTTCTTCGTTTTTATTTTGCTACAGCTGGTATCGAAGGAAGGCTTCGGCTTAGTCTTGCAAGCAAGCCACTGGATACAACTTACAGCATTCAACTTAAAAATTCACAGTCAAGCTGATAAGGCCGCATAGCCAAGTGCTTGAATAGGAGTTTCAGTTATTCCAATCTGTCTGGCCATGTATTGCATCGCTGATGAGTTTTGGCTGAGGCTGGTTGGCCCTTTCACCGATAACACTCGGGATGAGCATGTTATCGCTGGCCTCGCATTGATGGGACTTCGGCAATACTGCCGCAGCAATGACCGGCTATAGGGATGGGGGCAATTGACAGAGGGATGTAATAGAGAGGCATGCAGCCGGCTCCCCCAGCTTGAAGGATAACCGCGCCGATGATCACACCATAGTAGGTTGGTTGTCTGCGACGTGTATAAAGTGTAGAAGAAAATGATTAATATATATCATCCTGTTCCATCTGTTGCTGTATTCTGCGTAAGGAGAACCAGAGATGGCGACTCGTTCTAATAATCCTGACGTATTCTTCAATTCTATGTGACAGGAATTGAGACAAGGTCGGACCAATGTCTTTACGAGCCCTGAGTGTAATTCACAAGAGTGCTGCCAGCTAATAATATAGTTGATGATTCGGCGTTGTGGATTAGGACCAGAGTAACATGTATACATGTAGGATAGATGTGAAGGGGAGACTGCTTGGCTTTCTCAAGTCAACCTTTTCTTTTCAGGCCCGTCCATATAAAGTGGATAGGTATCAAGTAATGATACACGAACAACCGTAATTGGTTTTTTTCTTGTTTCGCAGGGCGTGAGAAAGGGGCCGGGAAATAGTTTCAAGGGTCCATGCCCTGTCATATGTCACTCACTGTCTTTGCGTACGGGTTTATATGGTATTGAGAATGAATGTAATCCAGAGAGGGGAGTCTCAGACAAAGTCAGAGTCGAGCTGGTTTACCTACCTACCTACCTACCTACCTACCTACCTACCTACATAGGGTTGAACACATGGTCAATTTGTAGCATTTTAGGCAGATGTCTACCCAGGGTGTGTAAGCTTTAACGATTTAAGTTGATGGTAGATAGAGCGCCTGCTTATATGTATTACATCTAATGCAGTGGTACTGAAAACCATATCAAGACGTAGCACAGGCAGGATGAATCCAACATTTCTGCTTCATCGAGGTCGTGTGTGTGCCTGTGCAATAAGGGGAGAGAGCAGGGCCTGAAAAAAATATGTGCAGGGCAAGCCGCCGTTCTTGAAGCTCGAGGATAGGGCACACATTACCTATTGAAAACAGGTTGCGGTATTTGAGCCGAGAGTGAAGATTTAATGTCTAGAACAAGAAATTCACAGGATCTGTTATACAAAGTTGCAATCATAATCATCATCACAGGCTTACGCCCTTGTACGCGATACGGAGCCTGGCCCTTGGTGTGTGGAGGTCTGGAGACGGATACATAGGAACCTCCTTCTATTTGCCTTGTTCTAATGCGGGGTTGCGACTGTTTATACAAGTTCGGCCAAAGCCATACATCCTCACATCCTCCACCGCCTCCTAACGTGGTCGCGTTTCTCTTCACAGAGACGTGAAATCGGGGGTCTCTTGTTGTCCAGGGAATCTACCTGGCCTAGTGTTGACTTGGTTTAGTGACCCTTGACGATGGTCAATGAGTCCAAGGACTCCTTCTCTTTCTCGGCGGCGCGGATCTGCTCGAGGATGGGGGTTAGGTAAGGGACATCCTGCATTGTGCAATTCAACGGTTAGCAAGCCAATTCTTTTAGCGGATTTCCTCTTCATGTCTAGGCAATATCCAATTCGTCTTGTCTTTGCTCATCTGGGCCGGGCGCCCATCAGGTAGTAGTAGGACAGGATATGCATACATCCTCGGGCTTGGTCCATTGGTCCTTGGGCAGGAGCTTGTGGGTGACGCTGCACTGGATGGCACGGCGCAGTCGGTAGACGCGATCGTAGGCCTGTTGGGGAGGGAGGCGCTGTAGGGCCTTTAGGACATCCTCGTTCTCTTCGATGATTAAGTCATCGGCACTAGTACCATGACAACTCGTTAGCTCTCGATTGTCTTTCCTGAGAACGGCCCCACGACCAATTGAGATTCCAACACTTCAATTGACACGATCTTCGAATTGGGACCGGATGTAGGGGCAGGGGGGATCGGGCGCACGAACCGAAGACCGAGCTGGCGGTAGCCGGCAGCGTTGGAGTACCAGCCGGCAAGAGGCATGAGGAAGTTGCGCAGCCAAGGGCGCTTCAAC
Organism: Xylaria acuta; assembly: GCA_022495125.1. NCBI lineage: Eukaryota > Fungi > Ascomycota > Sordariomycetes > Xylariales > Xylariaceae > Xylaria > Xylaria acuta. Next base: position 215,746 of record MU383108.1, read on the forward strand.
ACAAAGGGGGCGAGGCTCGGGTACGTCATGATGGGCGGATTAGTGGTGGTCGCGGTGAGTCGATGGCGATGGCGATGGCGATGGCGCGGCGGTGCGAGGGTTGGAAGGTCGAGGAAGCTTGGCTGTCAGGTAGAGGCGTCGCCGGTTAGCAGTGAGGCGGTTCGCAGGACAAAACCGCTCCCTTCTCGCGGCACCGGAACAAGAGCAGTCATGTGACCCGGCATTAGCCACTGCCCAGTGCAAGAGAGCTAAGCTACCCTGTAAGCCTGGAGGTTACCTAGCGTGCCTTGGGTTGTACATTAGGTAAGCGTGAATTCCTATTGGTCGATTCAAACCCGTCGACAGACTGACGCATGCACGTCCGTTATCTCCAGGGTTGCGCAGGATCCCCCCCACTAAGTAGATGGGCGGATAAGCTTCTATTCTACAGCATCGATAGCCTCAGCTCCAGAGCACCTCGGGAGCGCTATCTGACGGGTTCAGTTCCAATCGGACACAAAGTGCAATGCAACAGTAGAGTTACTTTATCGGCCCCTCCCGCGACTATATTGATCATGCGTACTTACATATGCACTGGATCGGTGTAGCGAATCGATGCAATCTCGCGCGCTCCTCGGCCCAGCGTGGTAGCAGCCAGGCAGGTCCCGCGTCGCTCAGAGCCATTTTATCTACGTCAGACGTCTGGAACATAGTACCTACATAGTAGGAAGGATACCTACGTGATATGGGATATGGGTGCTTACCTCACCCGCTTGCTCGTCAGATTGCTCGCTCTGTTGCTGCTGGCCTGACTTTCTTTATTCCGAGAACGAGAGGCAAGCGAGTGATCTGTACCCTGCCGACTCAACAAAGCAGCATTTATGATTTCATTCCACATTGCTACATACATACCTAGAATGGCACCATAAATGACTAAAGTATCTGCCGTCTACAACCCAAAGGCCCTCATTTTGTCAGCGTCCCGACACTCCAGCTACTGTAGCCACTGCACCCACGTCATCTCCACCAATTCGCGAGCTGCACCGTTCAGGAACCATTACCGATATCGTCCTTCGTTTGGCGGATCTTTGTCTGCCCTGTAATCGCACTTGCGTCGTGTGTCTCTCTGATCTGGAGGGGGGGGAAGATAGAGGACAGACCCATTCCGCCCAGACCCGCTACAAGGACCCAAGGACCCAAGAACCAGAAATCCAGAGTCCGGCTCCGATATTCTGACTACGGCCGCTTCATTTCTCATTAACTTACCTACCTACATGTACTAACCTAGTAAAATACTTAGACTACCTGGATATTATCCACTCACCTCTCTCACCTATCGCCTGTCGCCTCTCACCTTTCACCGTTCGCTCCCCCCCCCCCCCCCCCTCCCCTCCTCTTTCTTCTTTCCCTTACCTAATAATTCGCTTTTCTTTCATTGTCTCCTCCCCTCCCATCCTCCATCCTCCACCCTCCGGCGCATAGCGTGTCTCCCCCACGAGCCTCCGACCGTCCAACCGTCTATCTCACCGCCCCGAGCCCGAAACCCCCGAGCCAGTCACTCGCCTCTGTGAATGTCGATGGAATGCGATAGACGGTAGTTGTTGTGTCGACGGTGCACTTGCGAGGGTCGTTCCCCGCACACCGCACGAGCACATCCATCTCTCTCACCTCACCGCCTCGGGCTGCATCCCTCTACGGCGAGCCGAGCGTCTTGTTGACTTGCTCTGCTGGACATACGGCCACCGCGTGCGCCCCCCTTGCTCCGCACATCCGTTCCCGCTCCGCCGACCAACGCCGACCCACGCCGATCCCTCCCAATCGCTTGAAGAGGGCCTCTGACCTGCAAATTCCAGAGGCCCCAAAACACCCCATCTCGCCGGCCGTCTTGTCTGCACCGGACCTGCACCCGACGACGAGGGAATGTCTCAAGGCGGAGCAGCCGAGAGACATCCCCAAGGACCTCCATCTTCTAATACCCCGGAATATGAGCGCTTCACCCATCGCACCCCCTCGACAACCGCGCGCACCGGTTCGTCGGAAACCCCTCACACAGACGGGAGCCCGCGCTCGCTTGCCCCCTCTGCGGTAGCCACCATGGAGTTCCACGATTCGGAGGGTTTGACCCCGCTGCAGAGATGGGCCGCTGGTGCTTCGGACACGCAGTTCAATGCCCTGGCTGGTGCCGTTGGTGGCTTCACTTCGGGCGTCGTCACATGTCCCCTCGACGTCATAAAGACCAAGCTACAAGCTCAAGGCGGCTTCTTGCCTGTGTCAAAGGGGAGACACGTCGGCCACCACAAGGTGTACTCTGGTCTGATCGGCACAGGAGGAGCCATATGGAGAGATGAGGGCATCCGCGGCCTGTACCGCGGCCTGGGACCCATTGTCTTAGGCTACCTACCGACCTGGGCCGTTTGGTTTACCGTTTACAATAAGAGCAAAAAGTACATAGCAGACCATCATGGTGAGTTAGACGTCTGCCGAGTCCGCAATTGGAGCCTAGCTGCTGATCACCCTCCGTCGGACAGTGCGCAACCAGTTTGCCATCAACTTCTGGTCATCAATCATTGCCGGAGCCAGCAGCACAGTAGTAACAAATCCAATCTGGGTAATCAAGACCCGGTTGATGTCGCAGTCCTCAAGAGGTTATAACAGAGAGATGTCGGTATTTCCGAGATCAGGTAACACCCCGACCTCAAGACCAACTATCAACTCCCCTTGGCATTACCACTCGACAATTGATGCGGCACGCAAAATGTACTCCTCCGAAGGCATCTTATCCTTTTATTCAGGCCTTACACCTGCACTACTAGGTCTTACGCATGTCGCCGTGCAATTTCCCGCCTACGAATTTCTGAGAAAGAAATTCACGGGTCAGGGTATGGGGGAGATGACAGACTCAGCCCATCAAAGTCACTGGTTTGGTGTACTATCAGCTTCGATAATGTCCAAGATAATGGCGAGCTCGGCCACATATCCCCACGAGGTAATCAGGACAAGGCTACAAACACAGCGACGTCCAACGCCCGGTGTGGAATACCTGCAAGGGCTGGGAATTTCGGAGCCATCTGGAAGCCAGTCTCGGCCGACGAAGAGGGTCCAGAATAATGGACCCCAACCCAAATACAAAGGGGTGGTTATGACCTTCCGCACGATATTAAGGGAAGAGGGCTGGAGAGCCTTCTACGCGGGTATGGGGGTGAACATGATGAGAGCGGTACCCGCAGCGACAGTCACCATGATGACATACGAATATGTCATGAAGTCGCTCCACCACGCGCAAGCCGAGGGCAGGCGCAAGAGAGCCGAAGGAGCTGACGCACACACCATGATCGAACCCTGAACAGAAGTAAAGGAAAAGACACCGAGCCCAGTTGTATAAGGAACACACATGTTGTATCCAGTGTCTCTGTCTCTTGTTGTAAATAACGCCCCCTGTTTGGGGGTGACAAGCTCACATATTGTTAAGTAAGAGTAGACAAGGGATTTTAGTAAAACTTGGCCCGGGGTAAGCGGCCCACGCACGGAAACCCTTTGGAGGTGGCGTGGGGCGGTTCAGGTTCGTCGGGGTCCCAACACGATACCCAATTCCTTGTCGGTTATAGAGAGACGCGTGTGTAGGAGCGAAATGCGAAGGATCGATCCATGAAATTAAAGCTACTTCAAGAAAGCCTTTTATCATGTACCAATATTAAAGAATGTGTAGCATCGTAAGGATTTATGATGAGAGAAGTGATGGAAGGGAGTAAGATTCATTTACCGTAACTCTGCAGCTTATATTATGGCATACTAACCTAAGGTACCTACTGAGCCAGCATTCGGGCACTTGACATTATGACGCCTGAGTTTGACTTTCCTGTAATCTTGGAGATGCTATCTACTTAGGTATGTGGCATACAGTGGAAAGGGTCCGCGTCCTGTGAGACTCGGTTGGTGCTCTCCCGCTCCTCGTGTAGGTAATATGAATACGAACGTTTCATTTCCTTCGAACGTAGAATACGTACTAATTATGAAAAAGTTCTTTTTCATGATAGCTCCTTGATGATGATGTATTTCATTATGGGTTGAGCGTGACATGTGTTTCTAATAAAGTCTATGTTTTTTCACATTTCCTTCAAGTGCTTTAAGGTGGAGAAGGTATCATTCCAGTATGACATTTTAATTGAGGCCTTGGATTTCTTTCGTTTTCTAGGTTCCTGAGCTCCTGCAGCTATCCACGGAGTCGTGGTAGTGAACATGCTGTAGAGGTAAGATATTTCGAGATCGTTTTTGGCCACCTACTCCGGGTAAGGAAATTATATGATTCTGTCTACATTGCGATGCCATAACAGGCGAGAGTCTATAGGTTCGCCCTTGGGCATTCATTGTGGTGTAGTAGTGATACTCCATCAACCTTTTATATTGACGAAGGATGAAAGACTTAGCGTTTAGGTGTAGGATGTGGAATTCGGTGGGAGGCGACGGGAGAGTTGGTCCTCTTATGGAGTTGCAAAGCTGTGAATTATACATGTTTTTGATTCTCTAACTTGAGAGATGGCTGAAGCGATAATACGAGAAAGGATATCTTGAGCATCTCCAGGCTGTGTGGCCGTGTCCACTTGCATTGCGAAATCGATCACTTACTCCCTATTAAGCGCGCTTACCCTAGAGAGTCCTCTACCAAAAGCAGAATTTGGCATGGGTTGTGACTTAGCCGTAATATAATGAGACAGTTTCGAAGATGAAAGAGTGCAGAAGGGACACATAGGAGATTATCCACCTACATAATGCATTTGAATTTGAAACCGCCGGGTTGGTGGGAGCATGCTGAATAAGATCCTACTAACGTACACCAGGCGGTAACCCGGCAGAGTGTCTTTTGCGCGTGTCATACCATCGGTCCAAAAATTTGGCCATCCTACTCTTCCGAACGGCCTCCATTTGAAATAATCTCGAATTGCATATTCCACTATCCGGGCTGCAGCCACTTTTTGTCCTCATCCTCATTATCGTCCTCAATCAGCGAATCGTCCGTTTCAGTCCCAGTATTTTCATCGACATCAACAAGTTCATTTTCAGGGAGCACGCCGATAAACAGGAGTACATCCTTCTCCAGCGTTGTCCATATTCTTTCCCTTTCTTCTGCTTCAATGTGATCCATCCGTTCTGCCCATGGCCCATTGATGAAGTCTTTGAGGGTCAGGGCGCCATTCTTATATCGCTCCATGAAGCCTGCAATGAGTTCGTTTAGTTGATGAACGCGACATTCGTCTTCTTCCATCAGTTCAGCAAAGTCAGTCCCATAATTAGCCGGCAACACAAAGTAAGGCTGTTTCGTAATCGAGACGCAACACGTATGCCGGATCCCCAAACGATGGGGGGTGAGGGACCGGAGCGCCGATTCTACCAGAACTGAGAATTTCTCAATGGACGGGGCAAGAGCATGGGTTGCGTTTATGGGTTCCCGGAGGGTGCAACGATGCGGAGTTGAGAACTAACGTTATTTTTGTATCTGGTCCAAGTAGATTGAAAATGGCGAACACCCTTGGGGACTTGACAGGCAAGCGCACTGCAATATTCAGGATCAGAAATTGGTTCGTCAAGAGTGATTGTTAAGAAATTCGGAAGCAACGGGAATTTTGAAAAGGCACGATTGGTCTAACTAGGGACCGTCCGTATTCTTGGGAGAATCGAAACAAAAAAATGAAGTAGGACCAGGGTTTACTTACTGAACATCCATCATAGTAGCTGGACCTCGTGAAATGCGGAAAGCAAGGATTTGTAACCATTCTTGAGACCCACGGGTTGGGATTTACTTCACGGATAGAGTCGAATGATAAATGCCAAAAAACCCAATGCATAATAGAATGTGGGGGGGGGGGGGGGGGGGGGGGGGCAAACAGTTTTTAGGTTTTTGTTTTGCTAGAAAAAAGTCCCCGCGGATTCCTGACCATAATTGGCCCCCTTTTAAAAAAGTAACTGGCAGT